>MU001516.1:447378-542313 GCA_010093485.1 Karstenula rhodostoma CBS 690.94
CCCTTTCCTATACTAACACCCCCAAGGCGTCCTCAAAAACTACGTCCCCCAACTCCACGCCGCCATCCAGAAGAACCTCGAATCCTACTTCGGCACCCGCCGCCGCCCCACCCTCACCGTCAAAGCCCCTCACACAATCTCCTACTCCCCCCCAGGCACGCCCTCCAGCGAACCCACCGAAAACGGCGCCACAACCTCCCGCCCGCACCTCACCGTCCTCCTCCTCTCCGAACACGACGGCCGCGCCACCCTCGTCGACCTCACCGTCACCCTCGCCGCCATGGCGCAGAAAGCCGACATCGATCCCAAGCAAATCGACATCCCGCTTGTCGACGCCGAGCTGAGCGATTACGTGAGCAGCGAGCCGGATTTGCTGGTGTTGTTTGGACCCAAGGTCGTGTTGGGGGGGTATCCGCCGTGGCAGCTGCGGTTGACGGAGATATTCCACTTGCCGGATAATAAGGGGGTTAATTATTTGGTGTTTCGGAAGGCGTTGGGCATGTTTGGGAAGGCGGAGTTTAGGGTGGGGAAGTAGGGTGTGAGCGGAGTGTTGGTTCGTTTTTTTTCACATGGATTGTTCGTTGGTTTGGTCGGGTATACCCTGTGATTTCTGGAGGTGGAGGTTGTAGGGAATTATTCATTCTGAAGGCTGTGCTCCGTGTGCTGTGTGGTTTTGCATGTGGGGGGTTAGATGTGTGGGTGGTGAAATAGAGTTTGTTACTGTATACGAATAGACATATAGAATACAGACAATAAGTTAGGATGCACTGGCAGTACGAGTGAACTGTGTGTCAAGTAGAGTTAGTCCCTGTTTACGAATGGAAATACAAAACCAAAATGTAAGTTAGGATGTGCAGGCATTGCGAGCTATCTGTAAGCATATTCCAGAAATGGCCGTCACGCGGATTACGTCACACCAAACACGTGCCTCAACATTTCGCGAAATTTCAGTTCAATGGGTGTGCATGACTTTCATTCAATGTACCTAGCGGCACAGCCCGACCAGCGGCCGAAGCATGTGCCCACAATACCACTGACAGCGCGCTCGACACCGCCCAAAAAATGCCCATGGTCGTCCCGCGTGGTTCTCATAAGTCGAAGTAGAAGGGAGGCTGGCATGATGGTGCTTCGTTGACAGCTGAAGATTGGCGAGGCGCTTAGTCGAAAAGACCGAAGCCCATGTCGTCGTCGGACTCCTCCTTCTCCTCCTCCGCAGGGGCGGCAGCGGCCTCCTCGGCGGGGGCAGCACCGCCAGCGGCAGCACCACCGGAAGCGGCGGCGCCGGATCCGCCGGACGGGACGGAGGCGAGCTTCTCGGAGCCAGAGCTGATGAGCTGGAAAAAGTTAGACAAAGATCTTGGAAGGGTGAGTGGGTCGGGAGTCGTACCTCGTTGATGTCCTTGCCCTCAAGCTCGGAGAGGAGCTTCTCGAGGCGCTCGCTGTCGGCCTCAATACCGACAGACTCGAGGACCTCCTTGATGTCGGCGGCGGAGGGCGCGGTGTTGCCACCGAGGCCGAGGAGGAGGTAGGCTGCGAGGTGCTTCATTGTGAATGTGTGATTGTCGTCGAGAAAAAGAACTGAGTACAATCGATTTAACCTGCGCGCGTGCGTTAGTATGTATGCGCTTTTCCTTCGCGACAGCTGCGCAGAAACATACCGTATGACCGGAGACTGAGACTTCAAGTTCTCGATGTGGTTGCGGAATCAGGAAAGTTCGACCCGCGCGACGAATATTCGCATATGTGAGTGCGCTAGCGCGGGCTAAACCCTTTGCGGGCTGGTGTGGGCGGCGCCGGATTAGCTGTCGTTCCGGCGCCTTGTTCGCCTTTATAAAGACCGCCACTCTTCACACAGCCCGCGCGCCCCGTGTGTTTTCTTTCTCCAGGGCGCTGTGATCACGCTGTCCTTGCGCGTGCGTTTGCTCGGCGCCTCCGTTTATCCTACAAAAACGCGCCACGGAAGCATGATCGACTGCTTCTCCACCACTACACACGACCAGTAACCCTGAGTCAATCTACAGAACTGTCGCCCACCATGAACGTGAGTCGTCTGGTGTTGAGGGCGAAAGCCGCTTTCCTGACGTAGACAGCCCCTCGCCGATATCCTCTCCTCGATCGACCCAAGCAAAGCGCGCATCTTCTCTGCCACGCCCCCAGTCCAGCGGTTGGGTACCGGTTCCCCGAAACCTGCCACGGGTCGCCCGCCGCAGCGCCCTGCCCAGCCCGCGAACGGAACCCCGGAAGCATCGGCGCTCAAACGAAAGGCCTCCAATCCAGGCGATGTAGGACTGAACAAGATACCCCGGAAAGATGCGCCTGCACCGCTTGCCGCGACGAACGGCGCTCGGTCGGGCTCGGCCCCTGCCGGCGCACGATCGACATCCACCACCCCTACGACTTCGATGCCATACCGAGGAACAGCCGGCTTGGGCGCATCCAAAGCTGCAAACGCGCAGGTCAAGAAGCCTTTACCTGCTGGTGCTGGACAAACAGCATCTGCCAAGACTGCGTCCTCTGCCTCCCGACCGACTGCCCCGAAACCCGCATCAGCCGCACCAGGGGCATCAGCTGCACCAGTGAAAAAGGTGGGAGGTTATCTGGCCATGTTGCAGAAGGCAAAACAGAAGGATGCTACGAAGCCTGCTGCCCCTCCGGTCAAGCCCGAGCCGGTCAAGATAATGTCCAAGAAGGAGCGGGAGGCTGCCCGAGTTGCCCCCAAACCAGGTGCCAAAGGGAAGAAGCCAGTCGCCGGGGCCCCAGGACGAGCTGCTGACCCGAAAGCCGTTGCTGCCGTCACTCCACAAGAAAAGCGGAAACCTGCAGACCTCGGATACCAAGGCACCGCCCGCCCTGCCAAGAAGCCCGTCGAGAGCGGCTACAAAGGAACGGCCCGGTCTGGTGCTGCTGCTGCATCATCTGCTCCCCGGCCCGGTGCGTCTGCCGCTGCCATCAAGAAGAAGCCTAAACCCGCCCAGGATCGTTACGCCGGGTACGCCAACTGGTCGGACCTCGATGAGATGGACGACGAGGAAGATGACTATGCTTCTGACGGCTCTTCCGACATGGAGGGTGGCATATGGGACGTCGAGCGGGAAGAAGCCGAGGCACTCAAGGCCGCCAAACGGGAAGACGCCGAAGCGTTGGCAGAAGAGAACGCGCTCAAAAGGGAAAAGGAAGAACGTAGGAAGAAGCTGGCCGCGATGAACAAGGCAGCGGCGGCAAAGAAGAAGTACTGAGCTTTCACGATTATGATTATGCTTTTGGAGTTCTTCGGTTAGATTCACGGCATACCACAGGGGGCGTTTGTTTGTGCATTTTCGACTTGCATAGTTGCATAGCCACGGTGCTCGGGGACGGACACTGGCGTATCCACCTCTTCACGGCGGCTCTTAGCAGCGCTGTTCCATGATTGATTGTCCTTTCGTTTGACCACGTTGGTTGTTCTCAGAGTGGTGTTATATTATAGTGACGGACATATTTCAAAGATAGAACCTTAGTATTCACACCCCCTATTGGTAATCGATCTGTATCTGGTACTTCACCGAAACAACTACAGCCCTCTTCTCGTGTTGAATGTGTGCGTTCGATGTGACGGCTTGAAGTCCGCATTGAAGCGCAATCGCACAGCGATCGCCAGTCCGACAGCAAACGAACGACGCTGGCGACTGACAATTCACGCCGCGGTCACTTCACGTCACGCACCATGTGTGTACAGTGCGCCGTACTCCCCGCATGTACCTCTACTCACCATTGCGATTCTGCTATTTCCCAAACCACACACACCGCTTGTACATTCGATACCATATCCACCACCGCAAATGCCCCCCGAACAAGGAAACCATCCACCCACAGCGCCGTCCCCCCACCCCTCCCTCGTCCCCGCGCCGCTCTTCTCCCCCCACCCCTCACGCAGCTTGCCGCTCCTCGTCGATGTAGGCGTGGACGAGCCGTCTGCGGTTGACTACCGGCATGATGACGTCTTCTGGAATAGTGCGCTGGAAGAGCGTGGAGAGGAGGGACTGGGGTATGATATCCTAGAGAGTGCAAGTGGGACGGGGAGGGCGTATAGGGTGAAAGAATTCCCGCGTGAGGCGGGGGATGGGGGAGGTGTTCGGGCGACAGAAAATAACGGGGGTGGTGGGCCAGCGGTGCAAAACTTTGCCTTCGAAGAGAATGCAAGAGGGGAAGAGATTAGGTCGCATGGTGAGCCAGCGGGCCTGGACTTCGCCGTCGATGCAACCAGGAGCGAGGGGGCTAGGAGCGTTTCCCTATCGTCCTCCACCTTCTCAAACTGGGACCTCTACAAGCCGCCCACACCCCCGTGGCCGAAGCGCTCTTCCTCCCTCGGACGGACGCACTTCGAGCCCGTCGCTCCCCAACACAACTCTCCGGCTGAGCTGGGAAGGCGGCTGAGACAGGAGTACGATGCGCATGTTATGCGTGGTGGCGGGCACATTCTAGTTGAAGTCCAACCTCCCTATGCGCCGTTTGAGATCAACTTGCCGCCGAATGTGCTGGGCGGTATTCAGGAGTTTGCGGAGGCGCATCCGTTGGTTGATGGGGGGAGGAGGGGGGCGTATAGGGCGGTTCCTGCGGTGGGGTTTGAGGAGCAGGATGGGTTTCTGAAGGAGACGGAGAGGAAGACGCCGAAATATGAGGAACGGGGGTGGGAGGGTGATATACCCAGGTTTGAAATGACGGAGGCAGAGGGTGCGGGTTCGGGGCCTGGATCAGCGGCGGGAGATTCGGAACCTGAGTCTTTACTCTCGCCGCCGGCATCTTTGTTAGCGTCTGTGGCTGGGGATGATACCTGGGAAGAAGCGATTCGGAAAGCTAGGACGGGGTGGGAACCGGATATTGCGGACCATCCGGCGTTTAGGGCTGAGATGAGGGCGAGGGATATTGCGTTGGAGGACGGTATGGAGGATGAGCTTGCGGACACGCAGGAACAGGAACAGGAACGGGCGCCCACGAGTTTCAGAAGCAAAGAAGGCGTGCCACATCCCAGACAAGGCTCTGCCGCTACCATCGAAGACGAATGGCCCCTCACCAACGAGCATCCTCCACCCTCAGACTCCAACGACAAAGTTGACTCTGACCACTCCCTCCACCGCACCTACACCTCTGCTTCTCTCCCACCACAACGACCACACACCCTCCCCTCAGAAGACGAAGCCGAAGCATTCATCCACCGCCACCACTCCCGCACCCCCAGCCCAACCACCGCCCTCCCTTACTACGCCGCCCTCCTCGCCGCCCAAGCCACCTCTATCCGCCACCTCAACGCCCTCATCGCCGACCTAACCGACCGCAGCGACTACTACGAGCACGACCTCCTCCCGCGCACGCTATCCCACTGGGCCACCACCAACAGCGAGAACCACGTCCTCAAAGCCTCACTTCGCCGCTCGGAGGAGGAAAACGCCATGCTCTGGGATATGCTGGAGTACTCGCGGAAGACGCTGCATCTCTGCTGGCAGCGGGACGAGGCGGCGTTGAAGACGGCGAAGACGATGCGCGTGCGGAAGATCAATCGTGCGAGTTGTGGGTTGTTGGAGAGGTTGGTGGGGAGTTTTGGGGCGGGGCGAGGAGGTAGAGGAGGAGGAGGCAAGGAGAGGGGCTGGAGAAGGGGAGGGGTGGAAAGTCCGTTTCTGGAGGATGTCGAGCAGTTGGTTTTTGTGTGTGAGCAGAATGTGAGGGTGTTAGGAGAGGATTTAGAGGATTGGAGTGTGGGGGTGCAGAGGGTGGAAAAGGCGAGGGAGGAGAGGATGGAAGAGGCGAGGGAGCAAAGGATGGAAGAGGCGAGAGAGGAGAGGGTGAATGGAGATAGTAAGGAAGGTGGGGAGGAGGATGGGGCGAGGGATTTGTAGTCTGGTTTGATCGTTTATGTATGATTATGTAGACATTTTTGCGCTTGGCCAGACGGAATACCCGTTTGCTCTTCTCTCATTTGAAGGGTTATGTCCGGTCAAGAGGTATTGGTGAGGCGGGCATTAACAGACAATAATATGGAATTAGTAGAGAACCGAAATCGTGATCTTGTTTCTCCTGGGTTTTCCCATCCTCTACCCCGTCGCCTGTCTGAACACCGTAAACCTCTTATCGTAGGCTTTTCTGGCCTTTCATATCCTAGACCCCTTATTAAAGCTGAACAGCGACCTACCTTTTCTTTCGCTGTCTTGTACCACCCATCCGGCTCTGCCTACAATTTCCCCAGCAACCTCCACCATCTGGCGCATTGTGCTTTCGTCGCCATGGTTCGCGAGGAAGCGTCTGCTGTTGCTTTTCAATCTGCCAACAATGTATCCTTTGAGCGGTGTGCCGTCGCGGTTGAACTCTACTGTATAGGTCTGGACCTTGTCAGCTCGATGCTTTCATTTGCACCAGAAACAAAACTCACTTCAACCACAGCTTCACCCTCAGGTCGCTCTTCAATTTCCGGAACAGTGATTCCCTTGGAATCTTGAGGCAGAGATGTCTCTTGCGGATACGCACCGCTTGTTCTCGGGCTTTTTGACAGGACAACCACATACTGATAGCTCATCACCCCACCATTACACAACACCAGCCCTGTTTTACCCTTTCCCTCCCTAATTGCTCTTGTCATCGCGGTCAGCGCATGCATACTGTAGTTATTTCCCGCGCCACCAAAGCTTGTCAGTCCTCCTAATAGCGTCAAGCTCTTCTTGCCACCCGTGATCGGCAGCCCGAGATGCTGCGCCGCCAGCTTGGGCACGATCGGGAAGCACGAGTAGAAGTCGAAGAGGTCTACGTCAGAAACAGATACCTGGGCAAGGGAGAGAGCCCTATCGAGAGACCGGGATATACACGGTGAAGTGTAGAAGTTTGGGCGGTTCCAGAAGAACGCAGCATCTGAAGCGCTAGCGCCGGAAAGAGGGTACACCCACTTCGATTCAGGGATGCCGAGCTCGCGGGCGTAGGAGGTTGAGGTGAGTATGCAGGCAGCCGCAAGGTTGACGGTGTTGAAGGCGTTCATTAGTAGCGGGTCTGTAGTATGTCAGCTGCAAGGTTCGCCGTACGACGTGAAGCGCCTTACAAGGAGAACATATCATCCTATTCTTCTTTCCCACCGTGCCGATCTTCTTCTCGTCGTCGTACTGCCCGTAGGACCAAGCCAGCGGGTTCTGGCTGGCGACTTTCGAGAATTCTGCATACAGTTGTGCGCTCTCTTCGTTGTTCGCTTTGACGCTTTGGCCTCGGTGTGCTCGATAGGCGTTTTCGTAAAGTGGATACACCTGGATAGGAGCGCCAAGGTCGTGCGAGGCGCCGAGATCGTTTCCACGATGAGCATCGAACTTGTTGGTAGGGCGGAATTACTCACTGTTCCCAAGATCCATGCCTGTTGGCGTGAAGACAGACTGCACGGACTCTGATGGCTTCGTCCAGCCCGGAGGAGGTAGTTTCCCTGCAGCCGCACATAAGGTCACTACATGCATTAGTACGTCTCTCACTACACGCGCAAGTCTCATTGTTGTTGATCTCCTGCAGACCAAACTTACAAGAAGCCAAAGCTTCTCCACCTGCGACAACAGCAAGCTTATTCTCTCCTCGCGCTATCCGCTTCGCTGCCTCATCGAACAACCTCCCTGGCTTCTCACCGCCATGCTCAGAGTAAAGCTTGTATTTCGGTTCAGCGCCTAGTTTCGAGGCCAGTAGGCCTGGCAAGTCGAGATATGGCCACGTCCATGTTTTGACTACAGAGATGCTGTCTACTGACGACTGCAGCACCGTAGCATCCGATGCCGAAGTATCTTTGATAGCCGCAAGTATTGCTTCGTGAATAAGCACGGCAGGTTCTTTGTGAATCGAGGTGCGGTTCTTCATGTCACCTACACCAATGATCACTGGGGTTTCTGAGACAGGCATGCTTGGTATTGATATCTATATCAATTTGCTAAGGAGTAGGTTATCACATTGCAGAAGAGTGCCCCGGTGCTAAGGTAGTATCCCAATGCGCGAGTTGTGATTGGAGATGCAGCGGGGCGTGAGGAGGCGGCGCGGATTGCCGAGGTAAAGTCTACAAGCGTGACATGTGGGGATCCCGAGGCCATAGAAGATAATAGGGAGGCGCCTGTAGGTGCCTATAAGGCGTCCGCGAGGAGGAGGGAGTCAAATGTGATACTTCGCGAGCTTGGGCAAAACTCGGTGGGGTGCCAAAACACGAGGAGTATAGGGTTAACTAGTAGGTGAGTCACGTGGAAACTGTAGCTCTAGGACGACAGACTATCGTCGTATTAGCCATCTCAACACTGCTATGAAGCTCCATGGAACGGATTGGATCCAGTTTACAAGCATGCTGTAATTTCCACAGCACGTCCCTCCTTTCCTAGTCTACATCCGACAATCGTGTCTGTATACACACTTCTAGTGTTCCTAGGTCCAATGGTTTTTGTCGCCATGTCTCGACCTCCACGCAATCGCTGCTGATTCACTATGTGGCCCACTTATCAATTGCTTAGATCCAATAGCGTAACGCCAAGCCGAGTTTTCATCGGCGCTCAAGTGCTCTTATCAAGCCACCGTAGAATGGCAGCATCTTCATCTAATCAAGGGGAATTTTTTCATTGCGAATGCATTTACATACTGTAGTACGTACAACTTTATGCGTAGGGGAGCACCTCACGATCACAACACCCGAACCCTTCATATCGTCATTACCTAAATTACGGGTTCGCTTCCTAAAACGTCTAGTATCGCCTAATCCGGACACTACACCGTTACCGTTACTCCACAAGACATAGGCCGTCTTCACTGATTTACCACGGCGGTTTTTCACGGCAGTTTCAAGCTACGAAAGGAGCAATCTACCAGATCAAGCATTTCTCGCGAGTTGAATTCCAGCTTCCGGGATCGATTGGCGGGATAATGCACGTCAACGCAGGAACCCGAGCTAGAAAATGCTCTTCTAGCATCGTCCTGCCTAGATCGGCCACGTCACTAAAATCAAACTGTCTTTGCCATTTATGCCTCGGTGCGTTGTGAGGTCTGGTATTGAGATACATAAGGCTCAAGCAGCATCGAACGACAAAGGCACCGAACGATCTCGGCCAATCCAAATTGGCACTCATACCTCGTAATACTCACCATGCGGCTGTTCTACCTCACCCTATTCGCTACTCTGAGCGCCATAGCCTTTGCAGCACCTACGCCTGAGCTCTCTGCACGCTCTATCAAATGTCTCAAGGTTGGTGCAACCGCTACGGCGACATGGACGAATGCTGCGGGCAAGACATGTAAATGGACTGGCGTTGTGGGAAGCAACTTTGGCACAGACAGCGCCAATGGCGGAGAGTATGTTTTTGGTACTTATCATCGCAATGTGCGAGTTCTGACATCATCTAGTTATTCATGTAACGGGCGATGCGGTGCTGGCTGCACAGGAACAGCACTGGGCAATGTCTACGCGCAAGATTGCTTCTCCCATGACGTCTGCTCGTATTTTAACAACGCGAGTGGGGGAGCGAGGTATGTACACATGATAGGCTTTATTGGAGGCTTGTACTGATACTTCGACAGTGATTCAAACTGTGGAGCGGCATACAACGCTGCTGTTGACGATACAACTGGCGGAATATTTGCCGGTTGCTCTCAAACAAACCCGACTAATTCTGCTAAAAAACCGACTACGTCACCAACTTGTTCATGAAGAAGAGGACGCGAGATAATGCCGAAAGTGCTGCTGGAGGCAATGGATCTAGAATAGAACAGGATCATCACGGGCATAGGGTCGAAGGGATTCTTCGTTTGAGGTGCATCGCGGACATCCAATATCACCGTTATCAAATACGAGACACAATCAAATGACAACACTACCTACGTGCCGTTGCAGACGTCAACCCTCTTTGACATGTAAACGCAATACATTGACGTACAGATCCATCGTAATAAGAACGTAAGGACTGACTAAAAGATAACAGTGCAACGGAAATCCCGAAGAGACATGACGAAGGCCTCAAACCGAAGCAACGTTGATCTGCACACCTCCCTTTTCCAACGTCATCTGGTCTTGCGTCACCTTCTTGTTCATTCCCTTGCCACTCATACAGCACGCAATAATACAGTTCCAAAGCTCCACTTTCGTATTCACAATACTTGATCCTAGCAGCAGGATCGCCATAAAGCCAATCGTCATGATCGAGCTAACGATATTCATAGCATCGCTGATGGTATCGACACTCTCCGCTATCTGCTGCATTGCTTCGAGAAGTATCTTCTCAGACGTGGTCAATGCGACCTTGGTCTCAGGCCCTGCAACGAGCGCGAAGACGCCGAACTCGACGGTGAGAAGCGCGGAGCAGATTATCGCCGCGATCCAGAGGATCAGTGTGGGAACGCTGATCATCACTCGGGCAGTGCGTGAGTTGCGCTTGAGGTCGCGAAGAGAGTGGCGAGCTGCGCGGTCGGCGAAGAAGAGGTAGATGATGGAGAGGGTTGACCAGAGCGCCTGCTTCATATTAGACTTGCGGAGGATATCAGCACAAACTGCTTACCGCTACAAAAATTAAAATAGCGCGCATGGGCGTGCCATCGAAGTGGTGCAGCACTGGAACGAGGGAGTGTTCCAGGATTTGGACACCGTCATTTTCGGGGTCCAGCGTGTCGATGGCTTCCAATAAATCATGGGCTGAGGATGCCATGTCATAGTATACGTATGTTACTGTGATTTATCTTGTCAAATGTAGCCTGGGTCAGGATAGTGTCCTACTCACTGTATATACCACAGACCAGTGCAACGAGGCTCAGAACGAACTGTATGACCCGGAAGATGGTCAGCAGGATCTGCCTTACACGACCTTTCGCCATTTTGAAGTGGCTGAGAGTATGACTACGAGAGAGACGAGGTATAGCAAGCACTATAATCGGATGGAGATTAACGACAGAAGTAGGAGTCCAGCTACTTGTGTATCAAAAGTAGACGCGAGACATACGTATATATACATCTGCAGCTCTATTCTATCCTAGAAGACCAGAAACATGCACTCCGTATCTACATGTATGATGTCCCGAATTATTCTCCCTTATCTGCATGTGTTCCAAGGCTGTGCCGTTTGGCTGTAACTTGAACGGCATCATGGGGCGGAAACGCTCAGGCGCTCAAACGCTGCACATGCAGCCGGGATTATAAGCAAGGCTGGGTTGAGAGCAAGAGCCACCACACGAAATCGATACAAAAATAGACGACGGAGAAGAAAACTCGTGATCGATATTCAGACAGCCATGGTGGCTTCATGTAATGGCGAACCCGAATTTATCAGATATTAATTCGATGTTTTCATGTTGGCGTCCGCAGTATGTGGGATCTTAGGGTCGTGGAAGACAATAGGGAGGCGCCCGTGGGTGCCTTCACGCGACGAAGTGCTTCATCGCGGAACGCTGCATTTAATGCACTTGAATCCTAGAGAACGAAATTGGCAGCTTATACCCGAAACAAATAGTACATAGACGTTCTTGCGCCCAAGAACACCCGTTCGTGCGCAGAAGGAGTTGTTTCCCCCACGCTTCGCGTCGCCGACTAGGATTCTGAAACAAGAGGAGGCGGCGTAGTCGTTCTGACCAACCACAGATTAGATAACCAACCGTCTGCATGCACCGCGCGCAGGAGGTCGCAAGGCTGATCTGGGCTCGTATGTCTGATGTGTTGTTCGTTCACCGGTCTGCGCCTCGCGCGTAGGCTGCAACACGATAGATTTGGCTGCCCTTTCCCGCACTTGCATAATCCAAACCCACGTCCCCAGCCTCTCCAGGCTCTCAAGATCCTGTCGACTCTGTTGTGATTGCGAAACTGTAGGTGCAGTATTGGATTTGCATTTCCTAGAAGCCGACCCCCTGGCCTGAACTATCCAGTCGACGTGCTTCACTACTCCTGCAGCAAGTGGCTGATCCACCACGGAAAGGCTCGCATACTTTGCCAGGCCGAATGGCAAAAAGATGGAGTCCTCGCCTGTTACAGATCACTTGGCGGATTTCAAGATGAAGACGCTCGCCGACATCGCGGCCGACACTTTCAAGGGCAATCCGACTACCCCGAAAGTCACGGAAGATCGAGGCACCACCGAGGGACAGCCTTCGACGCTACACACACCTCTTCAAGAGGGAGAGTTCCGACTCCTTGCGATATCTCCATCAGACGATCTCAACGCCCCACTTGTCTGCACCCTTCGCGCAGTCACATTGTCCCAAGCGCGATACACGGCAATATCATATGTATGGGGCGATCCAAGCAACCCCGAAGAAGCAAGAATCAACGGGCTTAGCGTTCCATTGTAACGCAATCTTGCATCGGCGTTACGACATATTCGTGCAACAGGCGTGTCAGACGTTTGTAGTGCCCTCTGGGCTGATGCGATCTGCATCAATCAGCAGGATATACCAGAGAAGAATCGACAAGTCGCTATGATGCACCAGATATATTAGTATGCGGCGCTGACCATTGCCTGGTTGGGATTTGCGCAACCGAACATTGAAGCTGCGTTCAAGGCTATCTCTCGGACGACTGCTGTGGTTGAAGATTCCCAAACAGCCGTGGCAACAATGGCACTGGTAGCCAGGGAATTTAGACTGACCAACAACCAAAAAAGCAGTTGGAGACTCGAGTTGGGGCCATGGAAAGGATTGCGCGAGTTTCATGATCATGTGTACTGGACTCGAGGATGTAAGCTCTCTCAAAGACATCCCAATGATCTTGCGTTCTCTCTCAAGAACCTAACTCTAGATGTAGGGATATTCCAAGAGATGTTCTTATCAGAACATCTCGTTTTCATGTGTCAAGAAGTCTTTATTACTGTGCAGCAACTGAAGATACTCTACAGTGCCTTGTACAGGTTTGAACGTTCGAGAGAAACATATGCAAAGCGTTGGATCGAAAACTGGTATAACTTCAGCATGGTACAGTTAAGTTTATTGTGGAAGACGCGGTCTCTCGAAACCCGCTCAGATCAAATGGGAATGCTGCAACGGATCCTTGTTCTGACTACAAAGCTCCGTGTTTCCGACCCAAGGGACAAAATCTACAGTCTGATCGCACTCGCAGAGCTTCAAGAGACCTTGAAACCTGATTATTCAATACCGGCTCGGTCGTTGTACATTTCTACTTGTAATGAGCTACTCGGATTTGAAAATGGCTTAAACTTCCTGGCCATGGGCAGAATGCCTACCCTCGACCAGCACCTCACTACCAACCCAAAAGTGTCGTCTTGGGTGCCGAATTGGCATGCAGTTAGTCAGCATGCTGGTTCAAACCCGACTCTCGAACTCTTCCTCCAAGGCGATCATTACAAGGCTGCAGATACTCTCAACGGCAGTCCACTGATCTTGGAATCCCCCTACGGGGCATACCTAGCCGTACATGGTTTTGTCGTCGACACTGTCCAATCGGTACATACTGCTGCTGCCCATGATGACGTGGGAGATCAATTGATGGCGCATATAATATCCATCCTTAACAGTCCAAATAAAAAAGAGTTGGAACTACCTGTACTTCAAGTTGCGTGTCGCACTTTGACTGGAGATGCTGTGGGAGACATCCGTATCCCATGTTTGGACCCCAGCTCTTTCATCGATCTGGGTTTTGCTTTTGTAGATTTAGTGGCAGGCGAACACCGGACAACACTAGAAAAGCAGCCTTTTCATGTCAGTCCCTTCTATGATATATTCCCTGGCGGCCTAAATCAGAAAACCATGGGAATCGCTGTCAGCGAGCATTTCCTCGGCAGCACTTGGATTCCAAGATACAGGAACCCGGAGCGTATTCGCTCCATATCGCCAACAGAACAATTACTTCGAATAGACACCAGGAAAGCGGAGTTCATGGAACGCGGATTGTCATGTATGCGCTTACGCACAGTGATACGCAGCTCCAAAGGCTACTTTGGACACGCGCCGTTGGATACGAAGGTCGGCGATCAGATATGCATCTTCAAGGGTTGCGCATTCCCCGTTATCCTCAGGAAACAACCCCACTATGTCTATGTCGGTCCCTGTTTCCTGCTTGGGTTCATGGACGGTGAGATCGTGGGAATGGCGGAGAGGGGCGAAGTGCAGGAGGAACGCTTCGTGATCCATTGAATAACCATAGCACAGTTGGGCACGATGGAGGCACTTCATGGATGTGATCGTAAAGCGTACAAAAAGATGGAAGATTGTGCTTTGACTTCCACTCATACGTACTTCCGAACGATCTCGCATTTCGGCACCAACTCAATTCCATGCTTGGAAGCACCGACAAATTGATTCGATAACAGGGCTTTGCTCGCACCCATCCGAGGAAGAGCCAGCAGGACAACTTTACCAGAGTGCGAGGAGAGTAGATGAGCTAGGTTATTGAAGATTTCTTGGCTCTTTCCCATGTGTTCAATCGAGTGGTAGAAGGATGATAGAGTACTAGGAGCTGTCGGGTAGTAAACTTCCCCAACATATCAACATCAAACCCAAGTTATAGAGTAACGACCTGCACAAAAGCCTTGCGTGAATAGGCATAATAAATCGTCTGTTATGCTAGCCAGCCGAATCGACCCGCAAATCTAAGCAACCCAGAACCACATCTTCTGCCACACATTCTTCGGCACAGGATCCACATCGTTCGCACACAACTCATCCATCTCCCTCTTCCCACTGATCACGTCGATATCCTGAATTCGAATCGCCCAGCTCGTACGGAACCACGCCTTATGCCCTAGATACAAGACGATGAAAATCGGCAGCGTGATGTACGCGGCCAGGAAGTCCGACACAGCCCAGTTACTCGGGAAGAACACCTGAAACCCGTTGGTCAGGGTAAGTATACTGACGACTCCCAACACAAAGTACGTGAAGTACGGCTGGAACGGCGTCTTGAACGGCAGCGTGTGTAGGAGGCCCTGGAACTGCATCGCGCGGCGGAACCGGAGGTACGTGACCATGACGACGATCCACGCAATGAAGCCCGAAATGGTCGAGATGTTGCTGAACCATGTGAACACCTGCGCGCCGGTGTTGGAGACGTTGAGGAAGGCGAGCAGGCCAATGGCCCATGTTGCGAGGACGGCGGCGTAGGGGACGCCGTTCCTGCTGGTTCTGCCGAAGATCTTGGGTGCGTCGCCGGTTAGGGCCATGCCGTAGAGGATGCGCGAGCCGGAGAAGAGGAACGCGTTGCCGGCGGACCATGCGGAAGTGAGGACCGCGGCGTTGATGGCGTGGTTCAGGCCGCCGATGCCGGCGCGGGTGATGCCGATGACGAACGGGGAGGCTGTGGCGTTGGAGTCGGGGCTGAGGAGGCGGGGGTCATCTGAGGGGACGATGATACCGATGATGAGTGAACCGAGGCCGTAGAAGATGGCAAGACGCCAGACGAAGCGGCGCGCAGCTTTGGGGATGTTACGCCGGGGAGCTACAGTTTCGCCAGCTGCCAGAGCGATCAGTTCGGGCGAGGTGATGAAGGCGAACCCGGCGCGGACGAAAGCTGTCCAGTATCCTAAGAATTTTCCTGTGTTTCCGTCCACTAGATATGGGTTGAAAGCTCCAGGGTTGTTCCAATAGCGGAAACCCAGTCTGCCTTGGTCGTTCGGGCTGCCTCCAAGCATGATGACTACACCTAGGATGATAAGGCCCATGATGGTGATGAATTTGATCGATGCGAACCAGAATTCTGCTTCGCCAAAGATGCCCACTGCCACGATGTTTAGGAAGAGGATGACAAGCATGAAAATGGCGATCCACGCTCCCGCAGGCACAGGCGTGCTCCAATAATCCAGAAGAATAGAGCCCGCGGTTGCTTCTGCAGCTACCAAAATGGCATAGGCGTACCTGCACTAAGTTAGAACCAAATCATGACTTGTCTTGACCTGTCTGGAGTTTTTACCAGTAGTTCCAGCCAAGAGCAAAAGCCAGGCTCGAGTCGACATATCGCTTAACAAAGTACGGAATCGTGATGCCCTTCATAGGAAGGTATGTGGTCATCTCGGCCAGGTTGTTCATAACACACCAAACGACCATCATCATGGACAGATATGCCATGAAGAGCGGGGCTGGACCGACAAGGGCAAGGATACCACCAGAGCCGACGAACAACCCTGTTCCAATTGCCCCTCCAAGGGCCCTGCCAGAGTCAGACTACGAGAAGCTTTTGGTACAATGCGACATACAAGAATTGAATGTGCCGGGACTTCAGACCACGGTGTGTGTCACCTCCTCTCCCTGTGGCTTCTCCTACGGTCGTGGCGCCTTGAACATATGCCTCGTCTGAAGATGATCCATTGTTGTCCCAGTCATTTTCATCCTGGGCATATCCTTTCTCGACTGCTGAGACATCGTGGCCGTGCATCGTGCTCTACACCAAGCTGAAGCGGGTTGGAATCTCGAGTGATGTATGGAGTTGAGTGCCCACGAGCGGTCTTATACGTGCCCAAAGCTTCCCAATGACTGACCACAAGCGTAGCGTGGTGAAAGATAAGCCACGCCGCACGCTTCTCTAGATTCGTTGGGTTGAAAAGTCTTCTCCACACGCGCTGACGGCGACGACGGAGAAGATTGCCTCCCAAGAATGCCCAAGCAGCCCCCAAGCAGCCTGTGCAAGGGCGGTATGGCAGCCATTGGCGTCGGCACGCTTGGTCCGCTTTAGCGAGTCTGGGGAACGCGTTATCGTTACCATAATCGGATTAGCAACGATAGGCAGACGCTGCGGGGGACACTGACGGCAACTGGGTGCATCCCTCGCAACAAAGAGCGTCTACATTCGGCTTTGGAAATGCGCGCATTTTGGAAGTTGCTGCGATGCTTGTGTTGAAGCCTCCGACGCTGCTCCGATTCGTTAGGCGTATCTAGTCGTAGACCCACAGTGAATGTCAGCCGATGGAAGCCGCGCGTCGGCGTGCGGCTCTTAATCGGTCCTCCAACTCCACGTTTTGCGACGATTTTAGGTAGAGAATTAGTATGGTAGATGTGTAAGGCACACAACAAAAGACCCACTATCCGAAGATAAGCTGTGTTCTACTTTATATCGTGCTCGGACAATGGGGATATGATTTGCCTAAAAGCACGGGATGGTTTCCTAAAGCGGTTAGGCTCATGCACAGGACTCGTGACTTATCTATGATTTATGTCGTGCTCGACCCCGTGGTTCAGGTCTGTTAATCAGTCAGGATTTACGTTTACCTCACATATAACCACATACCGTGCTAATCTTCGTCATTTCGCTCCTTAGCTGCGCTGATTTCCGTTGGTGGAGTACATCTGCGCTATATACACTCGATATAGCCACCAACTGATAACTATCCTCCTTGCATTTCTCTTCGTAATCGAGAATTGAGTAGAGCGAAGCCGGCCCGGGGATGGGTTGAAAGATAAAACAAAAAAGTGTGATGGTAACCGAAAAGCACCAATTGCTCTCTCAGTCCATGGTCCTATGGTTTTCTGATTGTTGACACGAACCACGAAATGGTGTCCTATAAAACGACAGACAAAGTCCATGGCCCTAACACTTCTGACAGCAAGCTTCCAGTTCAACAGGCGACAATGACATGCCGAAGCTCAAACACGCAGCTTTGAGCAGGTCTGCGGCCTACATCCATTAGCCCCCTGTTCAACACAGTCATAAAACTCACCTTCTCCCCAATCGCATACGTAGTAGCCATAGTACGCACGCCCGAAACCAACGGGCACAATACTACAATCCACAATCTTCAATCCTTCCGTCCCATAAATTCTCAGCCCACCATCCACCACGCCCCCCAACCCCCTCTGTATCATCGCTGCAGTCCCAACTTGATGTGCATTACTCGCAAACAGCTTATTATTCCTGACCAGCCAGTCCTCTACGTCCTCATCGCTCGGCAACAGCGGCCCGGGATTAAGCTCGACAGGCGTAATCAGCGCGAGTGCAGGCGAGGACTCAGAGCGTCTGCGCAGATACTGCTACATGCGCAAGTGTAGCTCGAGGTCGGCCGGGTTGCTGAGCAGACGGTAGTCGACGACGGGCGGACCGGGGGATAACCTGTAAGATCATTCCTTCTCCAAGAGTCTATACAACTTGTGTGGCCCAATCCATCCCAAATCACAACCAACGAAACCTTCAGAGCCGACGCCATCGCAGAGTACAAAGCCAACAACACCGGCTCGTACGCCGCGTATGTCGTCTGCAGCGCCATCTTCCTCCTGGGGCCCTCCTTCGTCGGCAATCTCACAGCCTCCCTCGCCGCCACAATAGCCGCACAACCACCCTCGGCCTACCTTGCCCCGGACGCACACTCAGGCGTAATCGCGTCTATATTGGCGGTCTTCAATACTTCCCTCGGACCAGCACCAGACAATTGCAAGATCTGGGGTGTCCGAACAGTGGACGCAGAGAGGATGATCTCTTTTCGAGCTTTGATGATAAATGCGCCGTTACAAAGCCTTAGTTGCACACCGAGACTAATAGCTTTCTGGAACCAGTTGAACTTTTCAAAGTTAACCTTTACGACTCTGTGCTCTGTGATCAGGTGGTAGTTCGGCCTGGGTGGCACTTGCAGCCAATGTTCGATTCCTGAAAACCTGCGATTGTAGTTTCTATCTGAATCCATAGCTGTCGGGATCCAAAAGACACCATAAGCATTTCCGTTCGCGTGATATTTCTGCACCTCCACGCCTTCCTTCTCCGCCCAGCACCTCCACTGCATCTCACCATCCAACGATTTTAGAGCAACAAACACTGGTCCAAGAGGCAATAAGATTCACACTTTGATGATAAGTGGTATGTTGATGGCGTGCTGAGAAGTCGGTGTGAGATTGCAAGCAAGAAAATTCCCCGAAGCAGTTAGACCCATACGTCTCGTAGTCTACAATGCTGTACCTTCTGTGCTATCAAACTTTGCTCGTGGCTCTAAAATCTACCTTTCAAATCCCGCCAAATTGAGTCTAGATAACATTGTCGTCACTATGCTTATCCGTCAACGTACTCAGTTCGTCCGAACTGACCGAATGCGGTCACAATCCTTTCATTCCCTTTACTGTATCTTGGCATGCTTCTCATACATGGCCTTCTGAAATTGTTCATGCAAGTGCAGAACACCCGGGAACATTGGAGGCAAAATCTGACAGAACGCAACACCACAGAGCCCAGCTTTGAAGTCAAGATACTACGAAACGTTAGCAAGAGCCAGTCACATCAGCAATGTAGACTTACCCAGTACATGCTCGGGACACCACCCCAAATGTAAGTGCCATCTTCCATCCTACCCTCTTGGCCCTGTTCGCAGATCATACCAGCAAAGCTCCATGTTTTCTCGATCTCTCCCGGTAGACTCATTCCAAGGTATTGAGCGTGAGCAGGAGACGAGCGGAGATAGTCGTTGAACGCTTTCTTGCACTGCTCATCCAGCTGAGGCTTGAAGAGCTCGTCGTACGATTCTGGTTTGAGCAACCTAGAATCCCGCCGCAGCACTGCATGCAAGAACTTGAAGTAGTCGCCCGCGCTGCCGTATGCACCACCGCCACCCAAGCAATCCTTGCCGCCGAACAGCGGATCGAAAGTGGCTGCGTCTACCGCGGGGCCTTCGCCTGTCTCGCTGAGTGTGCTCACAGCGGCCAGACGATTGCTCATGTCAGGTCGCTTGTCCGGGTAGAAGGTTATGTCCTTGATGCCTAGCGGCTCGAAGATCCTCTCGACCATGAACTGCTCGAGAGTGTTCCCAGTTACACGCTCAATCAGCTTGCCAGCCCAGTCGAAGCCGCCACTATACAGAAAACTAGTCCCAGGCTCAAAGAGAAGAGGCAGCGTCGACTTGTCTTCCACGGTCGGTCCGGTCCAAGGCAGCTCCCCTCGACTTGCACGCCATTTCGCTAATAGCGGACTGAACCAGTCATATTCATAGCCCGACGTGTGAGAGAGTAAGTGCCTGTGCCGCGTTAGCCTGACCGCCTACAGCGTCCCATGTCTCACGGAGGCTTACCGGAGCGTGACCGGAGTTTTGTGTTGTACATAGACACCTTCGTTCTTCTCATCGTCGAAGTGTGTCAGTATGCCATAGTTTCCTACCTCCGGCAGTATCTTTGAAACAGGTTCGTCCAAGTCAACAATGCCTGCTTCCACGGCTTGCATGCAAGCGACTGCAGTAAACAACTTCGTCATAGATGCCAGCCAGCATATTGTGTCAAGTTGGAAAGGCGGTTGCGATCCTTCTTTCAACGATGCGATGCCGTCTGCTTTCGAGTACAAACTGTTGCCTGCAAGGCTCTGTTAGAGGATGTGACTGCGCGGGAATTCCAAGAACTCGTTACCATTCCTGTCGCCAGCAATGACCGCATATCCGCTAACATAGTCTCAACGTTAGCAAATTGCTTCTTCTTCGTCCATTGTCCACGTACGGCAAAACCTTCTTTTTCAGGGCTTCAGAGTACGCCTCTTCGAACGATATTGCTGGGCCAGCGAGCAATTCATCGCGTTGTTGAGAGACCTTTGTGTCCGAGAATAAAGCCATGTTGTAGGAAGATGGAAGCGATAATATTTGGTTTACAATGTTAACTTAGTGTACCATGGAACATGTATGCGTGTGCTGCCTGGACAAAGAAACTGCGCCGCTGTAGCCCCGCTGCAATATTACGGACTGGATTTCTCACGTTACATGCATTAGGCTTGTTTACCACTTGGCCGGGTAATACGGTATCGGCGACTAAGCCAAAATTTATCGGGAAATACCCGAAAATTTTCCAACGAGAGAAAACCACCCTGTCATGTCCCCCTGCTTGGGCAAGTCCTGCTTTTGCTCAATTCGCGTTCTTTGTGTTATACGCGTTGATTTCAAACAATACGTTGAACTCGCTGTGCCAATTTTCTTCTGTGTGTTGGTCAAATATGTATTGGGCTCTACTGGTGCCTTCGGCTCTCGCGGCCTGTTTCGCTTTACTGTGCCTCTATCTCGTATACCTGGTCGTAAACTAGCGGCAGCCACTGGATGGTATGAATCGTACTACGAACTGTGCCACAGCTTTGGCGGCCAATATCTCTTTCACATCCAGGAGCTTCACAAAAAATATGGTAAGATATCTAAAAAGAATCTTGTATCCTTGGTTCCGCTGATATTTGTGCTCGAGGGCCTATTGTCCGCATAAGTCCATGGGAAGTCAAATTTGATACTTGGCGCGCTCGGGCAAGCCGCGGCAAAACACAGTAAAGGAACTCGGAAGGGTGCCAAAACACAAATATTTCAAACAGCTTAAAGGTTATAGGTTATAGGGTTTCCTCCTCCAGCGGGGTTTTCCCGCGCAAAAAGTCTATGGGAAGTATACATGGACGATCCTTAATTCCACAAAAAGCTTTACGGCAGTAACGAAGCACTCCAAAAACCGCAATATCTGAAATGGCGCTTCTTTTCCCCCAATGCACTATTTTCGACGCCAGAAAATCATCTGTATCGTATGCGGCGCAGCTCACAGGACCCATTATTTGCTAAGAGCCGCATAAACAAACTTGCACCAGAGATTCAGGCACTCGCCGATCGTATGTGTCGCCGCCTTCAGGATGATTTTGCTGGCAAAGACAAGCCGATATCTCTGAAGGATATGTTTACCAGCTTCGTTGGTGATGTCACGACTTTTTATAGTTTCAACCGCGACTTCCAATATCTTAAGGATCCGAACTTCCAGTCGCCATTTACCAGAGAGATCAGGAGATTTCTAGCATGGTTCATCCGTGTAAAAAATTTCCATGGCTAGCTCGACTGCTATACATGTTGCCCAAGTCTGTGGCTGAGTTCCTACAGCCCGCCGCCAAAGGATTGAGAGAACTTCAGGAGGCCATGGACGTGATCATCCGTCAAGCAAAACGAGATGTCCTCGAGGCGAAGTTCGATCCTACCAAAACTGCAATGCACGGCATTCTGAGTTCTACTCTCCCATCATCCGAAAAGCGTGACGAGGTTCTGATCGACCAGGCGGCTGGGTTGGTGGCTGCAGGAATAGTAAGTACCCGATGGACTCTAACACTTACATATTATCACATTACATCTAATCGAAGGATCTGGACAGACTTACGCAAAGAACTTAAACAAGCGAACCCTAACCCAAATCAACTGATGGCACTCTTACAACTGGAGCAGTTGCCCTATCTAAATACTTACGTAGAAGAAGGTGTGTACCTCTATTCGAATCCTATATACACTATAGCTAATTGCGTTTGCGCAGCCATACGCCTAGCTTGTGGCCAGACCACACGGTCTCCAAGAATATCGCACCTGCCCATGAGGTATGGAAGCCTCGTCATACCGCCCGGCACCCAAATTTCAATGGACACATGGCACATGCATCACAACGAGGTCATTTACCCAGAGTCATTCGCTTTCGTACCAGAGCGCTGGACTGGTGACGCCCGTGCACCGGACGGCAAACCGCTGAAGTATTACATGGTGGCTTTTGGGAAAGGCGCCAGGAATTGTTTGGGCATGAATCTTGCCAGGGCTACAATCAGGATTACTTTGGGATCACGAATCAGAAGGTTCCATTTTGAAATGGTCGATACAAGCTACGACATGGATGTGGAAATTGTGAGGGATGTTGCCGCACCAGACACGCATCCTGAGAGCCTCGGTGTACGTGTTCTGGTTACTTATTCACTGTTCCATATCAAGCATTTTATTCATCGCGAGGCCTCTATAAGGCTCCTGGATTAGGGTAGACGGAAAGCAAGCCTGCCAGGCAGGCTCGGCGTGTGAGAATGTGTGCGTAACCTTGCGCCTGGCGCTGTAGATCAACCATCGTATTATTTGAAATATTCTGCATCTTTCTGCTTCACATGACAATGATCCATATAACTATATTTGCAGACATGATGGGCATAAGATAGCAGGCCATTCGTTCCTGCGTTCTAAACAGCGAGATAAGCTCCGAGTTTGCTTTCCACCCAGTCCATAAACTCTTTCGCTTGCCCTGTGCCACCTTCGTCAGTTCGTCTGGTGGCAAGCACCAAATCCTCCCGTTGCCCTGGATGCCACCTCCCATTGCACGTTGCATTATCTTCCTTGAATTGCATCCTCCATTGTAACCTCCCCTGACAAACCCATCCACAAGTATGTATAAGTGCCAAACTTGGGGTGTCGCATAAAGGCACGGAAAGGATAATAGATGTAGGCAGGGGCGATCCTCCAAGCGTTTGTAACGTATGTCCCAGGGTTTCCGGCGATACTGACAACGCCAGTCTCTTTCCCATACCGTTTGCTGAGTTCGGCTGCAGCAAACCACACGGCTGTCTTCGAAATAGAGTAGTTACTGTTTGTGTTGTTGCTGGGTTTGTTCAGCTCCGGGATATTGATGCCACCCTTGGGGGAGGCAAGTTCGACTAAGACGGATGAAGCCCAAACGACACGCACGCTATCAAATGGCGTTATCTTCGCAGTTGCTGTGAGAACTGGAAGTAATAACTTTTCGAGTAGAACATGAGCTACGCAGTTGACCCCGAGGTGCAGTTCGAGTCCTTGCTTCGTCTTCGGCCCGTCCGGAACTGCGGCGAGTCCGGCATTACAGTACAACACATCAAGCCTCTTTTCCGTGGCTTCAAAGCTTGCAGCAGCTTTTTGAACACTTTCCAAATCCTCTAGATCCAGATGGATGAAGTGCAATGAGCCTAGGTTGTCTCTTGGTACTGTTGCATGCTGTCCTTCGATTTTCCGGATCGCGGTCTCAACGTTCGCCTTCGTGCGAGAAAGAATGTAAACCTTTGCTCCGGCAGTGTAGAGGACTCTTGAAAGCTCGAATCCGATACCGCTGCTGCCTCCAGTGACTATGAAAACCTTTCCCGCCTGCGGTGCAATATTGTGTTCCGTGATGGAGGCGCTATTCTTTGGCGAACTGAACTGCGTCCATATTGTGGAAAGGGCTACGCCTCCAACCGACATGATGGTCAAGCCTGGAGGGTTAAAACAGATCTGGGTCGTTGCGAAGGTTTTTGCGACGTGAATCCCCTTTTCTGCTGGCTGTCTTTATCCCACTGCTAATTGCTCATGAATATGTAGAAAGCGACGGTGTCGGTTCCCTCGTAGGTATCAAGAGTGCCGTGGAGAACTCTGGTTTGCGGGTGGTGTTTGGATTAGAACAACTGCGCCGCAGCAGCCCCGACACATTATGACAATGCACGCGTGTGGCATGATCTGCCCTCATACTACGCCGCCGTGAGACGGTGCAATGTGTACCCGTTGAACCGAGTCAACTGCCGGCTCATGCTGTATCTTCTACCCAGACGAACTACAGTGGAAAACCATCGAGCAGCCACCAACTTGGAAAAATCCAAGAGGCTGGGACTCTAAGTGTCTCGGCGTGTATATTCTGGAAGTACTCAAAGGCCAGTTGGAGAATTTTATTCAACACCCACCACATTCCTTCGAGATGCAATACCCTCCGCCATGAACGATGGACTTTCGAGCTGTAACGTAGTCACTGGAGTATCTCAGCACCTCGGGGCATCTCAGCCACGTCCAATGTCAACATCCGCGATCTCGGATGGTGATCAGACCGAGACTGATTGAGACTGTGATCGCTTCAAGTTGAATGGGGATCGTAGAAACTTTTTTTGGGCCTTACTTGCTGTTAACCACGTGGGCACACAGTCACGTCACGTGCTCTTTACCCTCCTCCACCATCTGTCTCGTCGCCTCTTGGTATTATAGTAGGCAAGCTATCCACCGAGTTCCTTTATCGAGTTTTGCCGCGGCTTGCCCAAGCTCGCGAAGTATCACATTCGAGTAGGCAAGCTATGCTGTGTTTGAGTGTATCAAGTACTGTTGTTCTTCTTCCCAAGCCAGACTCCGGAACTCTGTCTCAACCTTTGGCCACTTGACCTCGGTAGAGCTGATTAAACATGCAAGCGGTGTTCCCCCAAATAGATCTGATTCACAATACGACCATCATCTTCTCTCTCACCAGCACCATCTCCAGCATCTGAAATCCTCTGTACGCGCAATATCATCATACTATCCTTTCTTAAGACGTACAAATCCTCCGACGTCAGCAAGTATCTCGTGTACAAGGATTCGTCGCCCCCACCAACCAACGCCTTCGGACTTACTCAGCTCAACCACCCACCTCACTCGTCCCCCACACCCACGCTATACCGAACACGTCCACGCATGTCTGCAGCTCGTGCAGCTCGAATCTCCGCTTGCGACATCCACCCCATCACCACCTCCTGCACGGGCGGGTGAGCGCCTCCCTTTAGCCTGGTCGACGGGCCCGCTGCTAAAAATAAGGCGTGATGGACGACGTCGGCGGAAGGGAGGAGGATGCATACAGTAGTTCACGCCTGGGTATAAAGCACCATGTTGTGCCCGTGGAGACAAGTGCAGGTCGCCGCGCAGGTTCCGATACAGCTCGATCAACGTAGGATACTAGATCCCACACCCAGGCCGTCGCAATGGTGTCCACCGACCTCATCAACGCCGTGCTGCAGCAGGCCATCCGGGTCGCCACGCACTCGTGGGAATACGGCACCGTGGCCGAGGCCCTCCTCGAGTGGGACACGCCGCAGCTGTCCATCTGGAACAACCCGTTCCCGCGCGGCAGAGTGCCCACGTTGAATGTCGACGACGTGAGCGCTTTGACGTATATCAAGCCGCATATCCGCACCGACAACATCACCCTCGTCGACGGAGATGGTACGTCCTATCTACCTATCCGCTTCCGGCGCCATATGAACACGCACAACACAGCTAACCACTCGCACAGGTGCTGCCGGTGACCCCGCCGCAGAAGGCATCCCCGCCCTCCTCATCGGCAAGACAGACCCCGCCTACTGGGACGCCGCACTCCGCCAGTCCGCCCACCTGCTCAACGACGTCCCCCGCTGGCCCAACGGCGCCATCTCCCACCGCGAGCGCGTCGCCGAGCTCTGGGCCGACTTCGTCTACATGGTTCCCCCCTTCCTCGCCTACACGGGCGTCGCGACCTCCAACCTCACCCTCGTAAAGGAAGCCGCGCGCCAGGCCAAACTCTACCGCGACGTCCTGATCCAGCCCGCAGGCGTCTGGATGCACATTACCGGCCCGGAGGTGCAGGACTACGAGCTGTGGAGCACGGGGAACGGGTGGGCGGCGGCGGGGATGGCGCGCGTGCTGGCGACGCTGAAGAAGGGGCCGTATGCGCGGCAGACGGTGGGCGAGCAGGCGTCGCTCACGGGGCTGATCAAAGAGATTCTCGACGGCGTGAGGGCGCTTGACACGGATGAGTCCGGCCTGCTGCGCAACTATCTCAACCAGACGGCGTGGTTTGGCGAGATCTCCGGCACGAGCATCCTCGCTGCTACGGCGTTGAGGGTAGCGGTGCTGGAGCCTAAGACGTTTGGCCGTGAGTATACGGACTGGGCGGTTGAGAAGATGGGGGTTGTCGATGGCCACATTAACACGGAGGAGGGTGCGGACAAGGGTATCGTTGCGCCCGCGGTTAACCCGTTGAACTGGTGGGACACGACGCCATACACGACGGGGAGTCCCGAGGGGCAGAGTTTCGTGGTGCTGCTGCATGCCGCGTACCGGGACTGGCGGAAGACGCAGCGGGGGAAGTGAAGTGAGCGTCCCGGCGGCTTCGTTGACGGCTGGGTTCATCTCCGAGGTAGTTAGCGTGGTAGACTCGGTGTCGAACCGCTTGTTGCAAGTCGAACCCCAGCTTTGTGCATTCTACCTACCTCAGATCCTCTTCGAACCGGCTCGGCGTCCAGGGCCTCCTCTCTCCACCCGAGACAGCACCCAGCCTCGGACTCGCCGCCGGACTCGGCACCACGAGCCGCGGCGTCGGCAGCGGACTGATGCTCACCAAGCTGTCGTCCGCCCTCGGCGTGCCCGTACCCGCCATCCCCATCCCCATTTCCGTTACCATGCCCTTTTCCTTTTCCTTCCCCCCCACCTCCCTCGCCCCAGCCCCAGCCCGAGCCACAACCCCCTTCTCCGCATCCAACAAGCCCATATTACTCCTGCTCGCGCGATTGTTCCGCCTCCCAAACCGATCCACCTCCTTATCCTTGTCATCCTTCTCCTCCCAGAACGACTCCCACCCCGCGAACACGGGCAGCGCGAGCAGCAGCACCGGCAGAAACTGCCCGAAGCCCCACTCGTTCTCGCTGCCAGCCATGCGCACCGAGGGATTCCCGAGCGCCTGCGTCTCACTGAGCATCGACGCCGCCATAAAGACGCCTATATCCCCCGTCAGCACCTCCATCCGTCCGTCGCCACGGCAAAGAAACCGCCGCTGTGAAAAAATAAGGGAGCGCAGAGAATACGTACCATAGATCGCATACACGGGCGTAATAACCCACGTCCTCACCCGGGCCCCCACCCTCTTCGCCCACGCCCACTTGCTCCTCTCCCCGCCCACCGGCGTCTCAGGCAACACGTACATGGCCAGGATAACCGCCGTGTGCCCCCCAATCGCCCCGACCAGCAACAACGCCCACTTTGTCTGAAACGCGCGCTCAAACTCCGGCCTGTTCCCCTGGTAGAAGCACGCGAGGCGCGAACTCAGATCCAGCCCCGCGAGGTCGTACGTGTAGCTGATGTAGCTCGTGTAGCCCAGCAGACCCAGATTCGCGGCCATGAAGAAGATGCGCGGGAGGTTGATCCACTTGTTCTTGACGAAATAGTTGCGCAGCGTGACGAGCGTGAGGAGGTGCGTTACGGTTGTTAGGAAGGCGAGCTCCGTGACGATTTGGAAGTGGTAGATGGAGAGGTCGCAGTGCTTGAGGAGGGCGGTGAATTGGACGGCGAGACCCGTCATGATTTGCGTGTCTGCGAGGGCGAGGAGGTTCTTGGAGAGGACGCGCGACCAGAAGGCGGGGGAGCGCCAGTAGGAGTGGGACTCGTCGTGGGTGTGGGGCGTTTTTGTGAGGAAGGTGACGATGGCGTTGTAGCGGTCGAGGAAGAGGACGGAGAGGCTGACGAGGAAGGCGAGGCACGTCGTTGCGAGGAAGCCGACGATGACCTGGGTGGGGGTTAGCGTCTGTGAGGTGGGTTTTGGTCGTGTGCTGGATGGATGAAAGGTGCTGTCGAGTCGACGACAGACATCCCATCCATCCATCCATCCCGAGCAACCAGACTCAACTCACCCCCACACCAGCGATATCCGGATTCGCCTCCACCACCTGATTCCTCGCCGCGCACTCGAACTTGTGCCCCGAGCACGTGAAGGTGGCCATCACATCCCACTGCCTTCACGTTTCTCCGCAACCTTAGATCGACCTATTTCTATTCTTTCTCCCCTTTGCTTCGTCCAAGGAAGTGAAGATGGGCTGAAGCAGGAAAGCGAAAAAAAGAAAACCTCCAACACAAGTGCACGCCCTCCAGTCGATATTTATTTCCCCGGGAACGATTTGTTTCCCACACGGCTCCCACACCGCCCCCAACACAGCCTTCGCGCGAGACCACACACTGGGGGCTGGACGCACGGCGCTGACACCCGATTGCCTGTTTGGGGTGGCGGAGCGCGCTAGCGAGGTGTGGTGTGGGCGTGGAACGCACGATCGGTGCACGGCACGTGGGTGGTAATAATAGACGGCTAGTCAGCGGTGGTGGATGGGTTTGCTACATACGCCATGTGAATATGCTGTGTGCTATAAGTGTTGAGTGTACAAGGCGGACTGGCGCTGGAGGAGACACGGACCCTGCATCGGCGTCGGTGTGTTTGATAGCAAGCAGTGCGACAGCGTCGTGCATGTTGCTGAGCAGTTTGCTGCGGCTTCGTTTGGTGTGGGGGCTGTTTGGTAGGTGGCGTGCGTGAGAAACTGCAGAACAAGGTGCTGCGCCGGCTGCAGTTTCCCTGTTCACAGAAGAGTAAGAGCAACCGAGACGAGCATTGAAGAATTATTTGTAGTGTTACAGGTATAAACATTAGGTATTGGTCGATGCTATGAGGCTAATAATGGGTCGTCTAGAGTCTATAGTGCGCGGTCCCGAGACGGGCAAGTGTATGCAAGCAGCAAAAATGAATCGTACTTCGTCTAGATATAGTGCGCGTGTGGTCGTTGTCTTGTCTTGTCAATGCTGCGTGCCTAGTCCTGGCGCCCTTTATCAGGGCGGAAACCGTTCGCAGTCCCGTTGGAGCTCGCCTTCTCGTTCGGGTTCCGGTTAGGGATGGTGAGGCAGTTGATGCCGAGGAAGTTGCAGATGCTTGTGATGACGAGGTGCGCCCACCGTCCGTACACAACAGCGGCGAACACAAGGTAGCCCCTCAGGTACCACAGCTCCGTGCTCGCCGAGACGGGGCCGAAGGTCGTGCCCGTGATGGTGAAGTACGGGTGGTTGACTAGCAGCGCGCCGCCGATCATGGGCGCAAGCATGATGGTCCAGTACGGGAAGGGCTGGCGGGTGAGATGGGCGAGGATGATCTTGGTGGTCATGCGGCCGAAGACGAGGGACATGGTGAGGCAGTAGAGCACGAGGTGGTTGTCCTTGAGGAGGAAGGAGTACGGCGAGCCGAGCCAGGCCATGGTGGAGGCGCAAAAGATGACGAGCGGGGTCCACTCCCAGAGGATGGGAAGGAACGGGAGGTTCTGGGCGCGTCGCGCACGGGCAACGTTGATAACGCAGGCGGGGAGGTGGGCGATGAGGAATGTTGATAGGATCATGGGGACCCAGAAGTCCCGGAAGGTCGTGTCGCCGAGGTATTCAGCGAAGCTTGGGAAGTACGTGACGAGGGGCGTCGACCAGATCTGGGGGCCAAAATAACCCGACATGCATATAAAGGTGCATGCAAGGATGAGGCCCTCTGCAGGGTGTTATGGCATGAACTTTGCCCAGAGATGGATGTGCATACCTGTAGGGCCATTGAAGTAGCCGAGATAGAGCGTATGGGTGTGGTATGTCTCCCAGGTCGAAAGAAACATGGGCAGCACTGGGATGAGGGCAGTAAATGCACCAATCTTGTCGCTTCCATATCCAACGGCTGCTGTCTCGAGCAGACTTGCCAGGGTGCAATTCAGGGAGTCAATTCCGTGGCTGTAGGCCATCAGTCATGTGTTTGTTGCGGTGGGCTGAAGGGCACGTACTCGAACAGTTCTCCGAGCGGGCTCGATGTGCCTGTGCGACGCGCCTGCTTCCCGTCTACATTGTCCATGGTGGAGTACCTTGATGGGAGTCAGCGAAGGCGCGAGCATGGCAACGGGTAGAACCCACATCCACATGCCAAATGCGAAGCTGTAATATACCCATGACGGGGCCTAGCATGCAGTCTCCAGTCAGTCGGCGCCTTCCGTGTGTATTCAATGAAGCGCTGCTCACCGGGCCGGCGAGATCCGGGATGTACACCTCCAGCAGCACGATGTTCCCTAATATGAAGAAGAAGCCGAGCAGCGTGACGAGATTCGGGGCGAGCCACATGGGCAGCAGCTCTACGAAGCCATTCCACTATGCGAGATCAGCCGTGGCGTCGCGCTGCAGGTCGTCGGGACGCGTGCGTACGTAGTGCTTCAGGATGTAGCGCGAGATGAAGGACTGGTCGACGCTCGAGTACTTGTAGCTCTTGAGATGCTGCAGCGCGTCGTCGGACACGCACTCATGCTTCGCAGTCTCTGCCACGCGTCAGCAAACCGCTTGCGCGCACTTTTTTCTCCTTTCCCGGGGCACGGCGCACCTTTGCTCGGCGGCATGTTGGGGTGGGTGGCGGGCGCTGGGAGCGACATGAGGGATGCGGACTAATTTATAGCAATATGCAGCGTCTCGGCCACCTGGATCCAAAGAATTTGGCGGGGGTACAATGGCGTGCAGATGCAGATGCAGATGCAGATGTGACGAGTGCCGCGAAAAGAAGCTCCCGCCGTCCAACGCGCAGAACCGGCGCCTTTCGGAACGCGGCAGGGTCGGATTCCTCTGCTACTGCTAGAGCTTAGCCTGCACGTGGATGCAATCGAACTGGAGCGGAAGTGAGCTGTAGCTTGGGGACAGCCCTGACGAAGGTCTGCTTGCGTCGTTCGCCATGCACGCTGTCTGCAATTACGTACATGATATGCATGCACCGCCACGGCCTACCGTCTCATGCCTCTCGACACGACGACGCTGAACTCCATCGAGCCTCCAGTTCTTTGGGCGGCACGGCCAGACGCGCTGCGAGAGCCCGCTAGGCCCGGACCCGTCTAGCCCGTCGCTTGAGTCTTGGCGCTCCGAAGTCATCCCGCGAACACCAAACTTTTGTCCACCGGACGCCTTCTCCGAACACCACCTCTCCACGGACAGCTTCAAGCCTGCAGCCGGGCTCCAGAGACGCGATGGCGCCTCCCTGCTATTCTGCACAAGGCATTCCGGGAAAGTGAACTCCTTGTAGCAACGGCCACACCGCGCTTCCTGAATAGGTACGTATCGAGAATTTTCTTTCTTCCCTCACTCTGCTACAAGATGAACTACATCGACCATTATATCTTTAGGAAGAGCCGGAAAAGGTATGGCGAGCATTCTATGCTTCGCTGTCGCTGCTTATAACCAGGTCACTGAAAGCCTCAATTTACCAAACTGTCTGCGAAATTCTGCTTGGACGCTACTGACGTTGGCACACAGGCTCATGATGCGAAAACCCGACCGCGATGGCACCTACTGATGTCGTTCGACATGTGCGCCTGCGTAGGAACTGTGTTTGACGCGTAGCATGGCCACCCCTGGGGGCTAGACAACGGCTGTAGACGCGCACGCCGTGGGGCTGGCATCATACTGGCCTGGTCGGCTCGAGAGCATTCGCGGCGCGGCATGTCTGCCCACAAATCCTTCACGGAAGCAACCCGGAGATTCGTACAGCACAAGCTCTTCACGCTGCATCTTGTGCATGCCTCGGGCTGAGCAGAGACAAGTCGCCGTGCGCCAAGGTAAGACTGGTCGAAGCTGTCCTATCCGCTTCACAAGCCACAGTAGTTCACGCTCGTGACCTACCAGGAGATCTTCTTACATTCCTGCGTTCTCTATCGCCCTACAAATACTATCTCGATATTCAAATATATCGCTTTATGTTTTGGCACCCCATCCAGTTCCTGTACTGCGTTTTGCCGTAGCTTGCAAAAGCGCGCGAAGAGTGAACAACCGATTCAAATCCATCACCATACCGTCGCAGCTCTCAAACGAGGTCATCTCTAAACGTTTTCGTCCATGCCAATCCCGAAATCCAATGCTACCACCTTGGCCCATTCCCTCGCCTGTAATACTGCCGTCCATTGACAGAATGCAACAATCACGATCGTCAGCACCCGGGTTTCTGCAGCGTCTTCTGACTTCACGGCGAGCAGCCGACGGGCTCAGGGGTTACTGTCCCACACGAAGAGCACCGACAGTAACACTCATGACCGTGTCTTTGGTTTCGAGGTATGCGTGCGAGTAGACGCAACGCAGTGGTATTGAGCTTAACAATGTGGGAAAACTCGCCTTGTATACGACCCACACCAACAGCACACCTAGGTCGCATTCGTCTGGTATCTCGCACCTTCTCTACCTATATCGCCCATACCGTAGAAATTGGATACTCCCGGTTGAGCTGAATTAGGTTAGATTGTTTTCTACCCGAATTATATAAGCTATATAGCGTTCTGACCCCGCTTTGACAATCTATTCTGTTTTCTGGTTAGTTCGCTTATCCATAGCTCAACCGGGAGCATCCAATTTCTACGGTACTAAGGGCTTACGACACTACAATCAAGCGGTAGCTCTGCTGTTCGTTCACTCCGATGCTAACGTTCGCTTATCGTCCGTTATGTTCCCAATCCGGCAGGTCGCGTTATTTACTCTGAAGAGACGTCCCATACCCGGCCAATAACATCCAGCATCCGCGACTTCTTGCGCACATTGAGTCGGGCGTATCCGCCCTTCTGTAGGCAGAGATACAGACACTGATAACGGTTGTCGCCGAGGAAACACCACATAGTGCGGTCATGTGGTTATATCCAATACTATCGAGCCGGTAATTGAATCCTCCGTGGCTGCTGTGGGGTGTTGATGCACCACCCCAGAACTCCCTACCCTAATCTGTGCTAATCGCCGGGAGCCTTCCTGAACTGCCGTAGCGTGAAGCATAACACAACAGCACATGAGCCTATTGATTACCGAGGGGTTCCTGTTGGCATTGCAGTAGTGATGCCATTCGCCAGCCCATGCTACCTTGTCCGGCTAGTAGGCGCTTGGGCAGCATGTATACCACCCATAGTCGACACCACCTACTCAAGACAGCTTGGCGAGCCGAAGCATTCGCCCGAGTGCACCAAGCTTCGACAAGACACCTTGGGGTAGCTTGAACACCTCCTTATCGCAGTATATCCTCCGTGATGGCATACAGTAGAGCTTACGACGATTACGGTAGAGGCCGCTTCGAACGTCGAGAAGGTCAAGCAGCAACAGAAGTATTTAAGAGAGCAGGACGGTCTCCCGTTGTTGATCACGCTGATCACCGCCAACTCCATCCCTGAAAACGAAAATCCTCGGCAAAGCTTGTCAAGATGCTCACCAAGACTCTCCCCGTTGCTCTTCTTGCTGGCGCTGCCTCGGCGGCTTGCCCTCTCTCCGTGTCGATTGCCGACGCTGACCACCATGTTGTCAACGTCCAGGTCACCAACACTGGAAGCGAGACCCTTCAGGTCTTCAAGGGCAACACGGTGTTCAGTGCTCATGCCACCAAGGATCTTTTGGTAGCCGATGCAGGTGTGCATACCCTCTGCTGTTTACCAATGCGAGCACAAGCTAATACTTGAGACAGCTGGCAATGCTCTGCCGTTCGACGGAGTCTACGTCAACTACAAGAGGACCGGCCTCACGTCCAACAGCTTCCAGAAGATTGCTGCTGGAGAGACCATCACCGTCTCGGTCAACGCGGCCAAGAGCTACAAGCTCAAGGGCGTCCACCAAGCCAAGGTATCCGCTATCCAGGGCTTCCGCTATGCCGCAGGCGAGGAGGTGCCGTCTACCCTCAAGGAGCTCTCCGCCTGCGCCGACCAGACGACCAGCTCCGTCGAAGTGACTCCCGACCAGAGCACCGTCGCCGCACAGCACATTTCGCACAAGCGCGAAGAGCCCTTCACCTCGCGCATCCAAAAGCGCGCGGTAACCTACTCCTCGTGCTCCACGAGCCAAACCTCAACCCTCAAGACGGCCGTCACCGACGCCATTGCCATGGCCGGCAAGGCCTCCACCGCAGCCGCCTCCTCCGCCGCCTACTTCACCACGTGGTTCAAATCCATCTCGGTCGCCTCCAAAGTCCAAACCATCTACAACGACGTCAAAAACGTGCAAACCACCTCCCCCAAGATCTCCTGCACCGACACCTACAACGACTGCAGCGACGGCTCCGCCCTCCTCTACACAGTCCCCTCGGCCAACGTCGTCGTCCCCTGCCCCAACAACGGCTTCTACGACTTCCCCGAGCTCGCACCCCAGTGCGCCGGCGACGACTACGACAAGGCGGGCAGCATCCTCCACGAGTTCACGCATCTTTATGGAACGACCGACTACGCGTATGGGTATGCGGCGGCGCAGAAGCTGAGCGCGACGCAGGCGGCGGCGAATGCGGATACGTATGAGATGTATGCTGAGAGTGTTAGATTGGGGGGTTGCACTGTGGGGAAATAGGTTGGGATTGGTGTGGGGGAGGGGAGGGGGGGTTATGCAGTTATGATTGAATTGGTTATGTCTTGATGAGTGTTGTGCGATGTATACCTTCTTGAGTGATTTGTGATGATGCCCAATATCCACGGCACCGCGTAGGAAAGTGCGGTAGAGAATGGCGTACGCCGGGTTAGTGTTACTTATCTTACACTTCTGAGGGAATGGGTTTGTGTCAATACCTTGGGTGCAGCAGTCTACAGTTGATCCTCCATCATAGTGGGCGGTATAACACACCACGCTGCAGAGATGAATGCACGTAGCGACTGGTACTAGCGTATGGGCTGTGTTTGTGAAGCTGGGTGCCGACATCGTTACTACCTCTTGTGTTGTCAGTGGGGCTGAGGCGTGTATGGTGAAGATCGCGATTTCGTCGCCGCGCTATTCTTTGTGGTGGAGACGTACCTGTCGACCTTTCGACTACGGTGCCTCCTGATTGCAGGTTTTTGAGATTAATGTGAGTACGCACGTATGTTTTATGGGCGCTTGCTTGAGACAACTCGCCTCCCATCTTCGGGCAGCCACGCTAGACTAATACGTCCAGTTTTCTCTCTGCTTTTGCTGCACTCGCTGAGTATCTGACACGTGGTGCTGATGAGCCCACGAGGCTCGTTAGATGGCTGCATCTTTACCCCAGGCGCTTGGTGCGCGTGCTTTTTACATCACATTTGATGCGCGTGGAATTTCGGATTCACCACTAGTCCCATTTGGACGAGTACCTTCACAGTCTCCAACCCTCTCTGTCGTCGGAAGGCACCTCTGACATACGGAAGGTGCCCCGACGTCCTGGAAGTTGCAAATTAGTCCTAAACACAGCCCCGCCGCCCTAACAATCCATTTCTCTTACTCCGCACTTTGTCATCCGTCTCATTCAATCACCGATCACGCACAACTTCTATCTTCCGTCGCTCTATTAATATCCCACTATGTCTTTCAGACCGAATGCTCCCAACTTGGACACATATGCCGGCAGAGACGAACTTTACAATCGCCTGGCGAGGGACGAGGTCTCTTACAGCACGCTGGCTACGTACCTCGGTTTGAAACACACCGGGTCGTCCGATCGACTTATCTTCACGCACAAAAAGATACAGGCGTTCCATGCGAGTCTTCACGAAGCGGCGCAACATTTTCGAAACTCCACGCATACCACAGTTGATATAAAAAAGGCGGAAAGGATACAAAAAGCGGCGCGTAGCGTGAAGCTCGATAGATTCATACGATCTATCATTGCGCGCTTCGGCGCGTTCCTGTGGGGCGGTGAAGACAGGTCACATTTGCTACATGCTCAACCTGACTCGGCTTATGTCAAAGATCTCTACTTGGCTTCTCACCTTTCTTAGTAAGCATCAAATCCTTTGCTGAGCGCAATCGGCTTACAACTGTAGTATCGAATGTTTGATTCGATACTGGCTCGCGAAAATCGTCGTGGAGTTTTCGCAATACGTGTACTCTTCACAAATCTCCATCGATGCCCTAGAAGAAGATTCGACAGATTTAGAACATCAACTCATCGAAACCACTCCACGGAAGCACTCTCACTCAACGCAGTCTCCAAACAAGCGTATCTCAAAAAAGTCTGTTAATGCATCTGGACGAGTTTCGCAACGAATCGGACATTGTGATCCCAAGAGTGTGCTCGGCTCCTTGCATGAGGGGTTTGTACGCGGACGCAATCAACATGAAATCGAAGAGATGGAGTTTTTCTTGAGGGGATGTGCCCAAAGAATTGAATACATCAAACAACCTCACTTTGCACAAATTATAACACTTCTAGGACTGAAGCATAATGTTATATCCAAAAACCGAGTACATTTCGTGTCCAAAACCCTGAAAAAGTTTAACACGGAGACCAGTACCGTGGCTGAAAGCGTTAGAGTCTCTCCCGAGCACTCAAAACTCCCGTGGCCTCCGGCCAATACGTATATGGAAGGCGTAAATTATCTCCTTGAGCGATGGGGCCAGAGCCTTTGGGGGCCATCTGAAAGGAATCACCTACTGAAGCCCGGCTCTAACATCGATTGCATTCTTACCAAACAGGACCTTTACTGGAACGATGACGACGACCGTGACAGGTATCCACTTAAAAAACGGTAGTGAGCAAGTTTTCTAATGTTTGTAGAATCCGCTTCTACGTACTTTGCTGGGTATTGAAGAAGGCTGCGAGGATATTGGAAAACCGCATCGAGACCGCGAAAAGGTCTAGCAGGATGATTGATACGTCAAAATACGAGAACCGCTCGATATATGCCCCTCTTTCTCAGAACAAACACCACCGTGAGCCAATCATGGAGCTTACTGCAACCGATTCTGGCCACGACCTACCGTCTTCGAACCAAGTTCTGGCAAGGAATCATAATGCACCCCTGCTAAAATTATTCGACTACACAAATTCTGGCCATTCCAGGCGGGAATCGGTTCATACAGACCTGACTGGTGAAGATACCGCCTCTATTGAACAAACGACCTTGGACAGACACAACCTGGACAACATTCAGCTCGGACCCCATAACCATGCTGAAGCCCCTGAGTTTGTCAACAACGACTTGTATTGCGGACCAGATGATCCAGAGTCACGAGTCAATGATAGCGCTCCTCGAAAGCGGGCCATGTATGGTCATCCTACTCCTACTGAAGAGGTGAATGGCGCAAGCTCCGATTGTGACGATGCCTTTGTATATCACTACCCATCAGCAACGAAGCCATCTCGCACAAGGGACTCTGCCCGAGCGACCGGAGATGAATCCGCAAGCATGCTAAGGCAGCGACCGAGCATTGTCTACGACAACACCGCTAGCCAGAACTCGGATGCTACAAACAGTGTTTACCATCAAACCCATGATCGACGGGAAGTCAGCCAGATAGCCCATATGCCAAGACACATCCAATCGGCGACTGTGAGCGAGCATCTCGACATTCAGGAGGAGTGGTCGCCCCAGCACCGAGGTGCGAGGCGTGACTTGCGTTCTAAGCTTTCACTGCAAGATCCTCTTCCAATGTCCCAGATAACAGAACTTACCAAATTTGATCGAAACCTGAAACGCGATCTCTACTTGTTCTTCTCATCCTGCATCAAATACCGCTTTGATCCGGATTGGACAACCCCATTCTTGGACGCGCTACATTCCAGATTCTCCCTCGAAGATTTGCGCACCCTTGAAACTATCGACGCATTAGAGGATGCCTGGAAGGCGGCTCGGTTGGGAGGTACCCTCGACAAGGAATTGAAAGACCGTGACCGGGATGAAATGGCACTTTGCGTGGCCCGTGTGCTCCTGCGACTGACTAACACATCCCCTGACGACATGGAGGAACTGTTGATACCGTACCTGCGGAAGCTCTGTAATGAGATGTTCGAAAGGATAGATCAGAGCGTTTAGGCATGGTCCACGCATACCACGCCTGCTGCTAATCTCGGGATCAGTCGTTTGAAGGTGTCGCGGCGGCTGCCTTGTTGATTACGGCGAAGAACATTCGCGCTCAGGGCGGTGAGCGCTTGTAGACTCATTCAGTAATAGGCACCTATGTTTGATGAAAGATGCACTTTCCCGCGCGGGCTTGTACGTGTTTTTCCACACTAGAATGCTTGGGTCGATGCGTTTCCATCCCGTTGCCGTTCGACTTTGTGTGACCGGCTTCCTGGATCCTGCAGGTTTCGGCTTATTGACCGGTGATTCTGGGGTGACCGTCTCGAGTGAGATATGTGACGTGTGCTTCTTAAATTATGAATTTTCAGATCATAGCTCAGTGGAGTCGTGGGACAAGTAGGGCGGGAAGATGGCGGATTGGAAGGTTTGGAGGTGGAACTGCCTGCACGTTCGGGTGCGTACGTTGGAGTCCGATAATGTTCTGGTCCGATGCATGCGCCCGCGGGCCCTTCCACTCATGTAGCTGCACAAATATGTCTTGGGGTTGTAAGTAATGGTGTGCTGTAGAAAAGCGTCTCTCTCATTACATCGACAACTATCTCAGAAGTTACTTCGACGTACAAAACTACATTTGAAGGCTTTTTTATGAGCTGATGGAGCGACTGTGACACAATCGCACGCCTACGTAGCGCGATATCATGCAGTGCGGACGGCCGCTTGCAGATATCCGTCTCAGCTCACCGGTCGGTCAAATAGTGATCGCCCCAGAATACTGCTCCTTCCTTACGCTGGAGCCTGAAAATAACGAAGACTCTATATATTAATTCTTGTTTGTCGCCGTTCTGCCAATGGTCTACCCACAGATTGGGACTTTGCACATACTGTTGATCATCCGCGCTCCAGACGCCTGTTCTTTCTAGTGTCCACAACCTCCGTCATCTCACGCAATGGCTTCCCATACACCCGGCTCACACCAACCGTGGCCCAGAATCGATACGGAGAGTGGACAGCAGGAACTTGAGAGACTCCTCATCCACGATACAGATGCTGTCTCAACGAGAACCCTAATCGCATATCTCGGGCTAAGACAGACTCATGAAACCGCAAGGTACGGTTTTGTCAATGACTGGGTAGAGAGTTTCTATCAACGGACACTGCAAACCTCCCGAGAGATACCGGCTCAACAGATCGATCGAAAATTGAAAAGGCAAATTATGAAGGACAAGGTCAACGAGGTCTTACCGACACTTGGTCCTAGGTTATGGGCCGATGATAACAGGGAGCATCTACTTCAGGCCGGGGATCATCCATGCTACGGGGAAGATCTGTATTGGAGCAACGGAAACCATAGGGCTCAGTAAGTTCTGACATTCTTTCGCCGATTTATCTCACTGACGTGTTCAGAATTGCATTCATATATCGGTGTTTGCTGTTCAAGATGTCAACAGATGATCCGCAAGATGCGCCCGTTGCGGATGCTGCCTCAGATCACGTCTTCAATGTCGGGGAAACCCGTCTGCATGAGCGTGGACCAAGTGCAGCCAGGTCTCAATCTACCATGCAATGTTGGGACAGTGCACCAGAAGAACCAAGCGTCTCGGGTCCGGAGTATACCCCCGAGACGCCACCGCGCATGTTGCAAGGCTCAAAGCGATCTTGGCGAGCACAGTCTCATCAGGATGAAGAAGACAGCAAGATCAGGTCGCCTGTTATCACGCGCCAAGGCTTGACCAATGATAGTGTGATAGCGGAAGATTTCACAACGATCAAAAAGAGCTGTGCAATGAAGTCTGGGTGCTACATCAGTAAGTTCCGGATCGAACGCCGAAACCTGGACCCATCGTCGTTAAATGTGGACCAGGCCAAGAACTTGCAAATGCGGTTAAGACCGCAGCTGGACGTGTTAAGGTGAACACGAGTGGGTCCTCGTTACCGTAGCCTCCGGATCCGGCTTACTTGGATCTCGTCAACCAGCTTCTCGACAATTGGGGGCCAGAGGTCTGGGGTCTTGAGGACAGGAATCATCTGCTCGCCCCAGTTCCTGGGAGTCGATATCCAATCGATCTCTACTGGGATGTTAGCGAGCACCGTGAACTGTAAGTTGCTATGATTCCAATCACAATAATATATTGACGTCTATTTAGGATTCGCGACTGGGTACACGCTTGGATCATACACGACGCAGCGGCCCTACTCCGCAACCATCGACGGTCGACCAAGAACTCATCCATGTTTGGAAGGATATCAAACGCCACATTCGCGATGAGCTCGACACCGAGCATTCGTAAGCGGCGCAGACGGAATATCAACCAAACCAGCGATGTCCTACCTGCTTCATGGAACGGAAAACCTGTATCACAGAACCTAAGCAGGGCCATGGGCTTGGAAGTACAAACTCCAGCGGATGCTCATCACGATGCCCGCGATGAAGATTCTGACCAAGAGTTGGAGCCCGACGAGCAGACCCATTCCGATGTGGAAAGCAATGCACACGTCCAGACATGGGAACGGGCCCTGCGTCAAGGTCAAGAGATCCCTGATCGTGAGCACGACACATACACTGAATCAAAGGGCTCCTCTCGTCAGACTCACAATGGCCGTACTCGCTATTTCGATCGTGAATATTTCCCATTGAGCAACAATGCAGGCCGGACGCGCCAACTTGAGCGTGGCCAGGAAGAAGGCAGCGGGCCTGCAGAGTCTTCCACAGATTTTTAGCCACGTCTAGCAACGTCTGTTACTATATCAATCAACAATGATCGTAGCACGGCGAGGGCCACGCCAACAAAGCCCATAGGAGTCACTGTAACACCGGCGCATGCTATCAGTGGACACAGTCAAAATCTTTCCAAACGTCTGTTTAATTTTCTCAGGGTCCAGCCCTCGGGGGACAGCAAACCTGAGGAAGCGCTGCATTTCTTGAGACAACTCGAACTCACGTATCAAGCTGATGCGCCAAAGCTAGAGTTTGTGTTCGAAGCTGAGTGGGAGGACATCTCAGCAGCGTACACCGCCTGGTCCGTTGGAGTGAGAGCCTGGGTGGAGTTCCAAGAGGAAACGGGATACACGGGAACACGAAGCGGACTTGATGAACTCTGGAGTTCGGCATCAGATCTCAATATCGGTTCGATGCTAGATCTCCAGCAGAAGGTCACACTGTTGGGAGAAACACTTGAGGAGGGAATCGGACGGCAAGATCGAGCAACGTTGCATGCATGTGGCCCAGGTGTTGATTCAACTGGCAGATCCGAAAGATGGAAAGGCCTTGGTACCACTCGCGGTGCGACGGCTCTGCAAAGAGTTGTTTAGGTGGATGGGTGAGAATTGACCACATCGGGGCAGAGCTATCAGCTTATGCCGGGTAAGAGAGTGTGCTCCCAGGGACAAACCGCTCATCTGAACCAAAAGAAAAAAGTTTTGTCTGTCATTTTACGGTCAGAGACAGGTTGATGGCTGACCGTTGGCTGATCGTTGGCTGAAGGCGCAGCGTCAGCGTTACCGGATGTGGCTAGCAAGGGTTTTCCAAGTGCAGCCTCTCATCGCTGACCCCACCTCACCCTCTTCACTTCACAGCCCCCAAGCCCAGGCCCCAGCCCAATTAACCATCCCAACCAATAGAGTTGTGCAGATAGCGACGTAAATCGTAATATGTCCCGTTGAAACTCTCCACATCGAGGGAACGACTCGCTTGCAAGCCTTCCAGCCGCTGTAGTGCAGTCCTTCAACCTCGGCCGTATTGGTGGACGGGGGGTTGCGATGCCACCTTGGGCGACCGTAAGATGGGATCACAGCTGAGACTAGGCAATACGTGAGATGTACTCTCCGCCTTTTTGCCTACTGGGGAGTCGACGCCTCCCAACTGAGCGTCGTATATGAACCTTGTGCTGTCCCGCGTGCCACCTCGCGCTCTTCTTTACTGCTTTGAGTTTGTCGGCGTTCAGCTTTCGTTGCACAATGATATGCCACTGAGCCTTATACCCCTTCTCTCCTATTTTCTATATCACTCAAACTTTTCCTACGCCAGTATCTCGCCGACTAGCGAACAGACGATATGGCCGATGATACTCCTTGGGGCCGACGGCTCGTCATCTGCTGCGACGGAACTTGGCAGTCCAGCGTGAGCTCCAAAGACAACGTTCCCTCCAATGTGACCAAGCTCTGTCGCGTCATCGCTCGCATTGGCACCGATCAACAAGATGCAAACAAGAGATGGCATCAAATCGTGTATTACGACAGCGGAGTCGGCACCGGCAACCTCAGCGGATCAGAAGCCAAACGACAAGGTGGAACTGGGGCCGGTCTCGCCGAGAACGTCATCGAAGCATACAACTTCATCGTCCTGAACTACGAACCTGGCGACGAGATCTTTTGCTTTGGATTCTCGCGTGGCGCGTACACGGCGCGAGCAGTCGCAGGACTCGTCACTGATATCGGCGTCATCAAACCCACCGACATGCAGCTTTTTCCGGCCATCTATCGCGCGTATATGTCCAACGATGAGATGCTACCGTTCCGCGAGACGAAAGCGTGGAAGGAATTCGTCGATGGGAAGCTCACCAGCAAGGGTCAAGATCTGAGTAAAGCTGGTGCTATCACGGGGTTGAAAGATCGAGTGCAAAGCTTCGAGATTATCCCTCATCAGGGCTTGCTGGCTGCGGAAGCTAGTCGAAAGGTCAAAGTAGTTGGAGTGTGGGACACTGTGGGAAGTCTGGGGGTGCCAGACGTTGCTTGGTTCGATAATGAGAGGTACCGGACGAAGTACGGATTTCACAACGTCAAGCTCAATGAGAGTGAGTATCTCTATCGCAGTTAGTAAATTCCAGAGACGTCGGCTAACTTGTAAAGATATCGAACATGCATACCACGCGCTGGCGCTGGATGAGCACCGAAAAGCCTTCCGACCGACACTGTGGTACATAGACAACGAGATGCGGGCACGCTTGGCGCGAGAAGGCAAACCATTACCCGAGCTGAAGCAAGTCTGGTTCCCAGGCGTTCACATCAACTCCGGTGGCGGCGCAGACGACTGCATCACAGACATGAAGGGCGATCTAGAGAGTAAGTCACTCCCCGATCTCCTGCTCTCCACATTGACCACCACCCCAGATCTATCCACCGCAACATGGACCTGGATGCTTCAGTGCATCTCCCCCCACCTAACCATCGATCAAGACGCCTTCAAATCTTCCCTGAGCCAATATCAACGCTGGCTCGCCCGCATCCGCTACGCATGCACCTACCACCACACCACCTGGCTCGACACAATCAAGTCCAACATCCCCACCATCCCCATCTTGAACCCGGCTACCGACCCGCTTCTCCCACCGCGACGCGACCCCGTGCACACGCATCCGGAGTTCGACTATGGCTGGGGCACGGGGCCCATCGTCGACTCCTATACCGGGATGTACTTGGTCAACGGCAGCCAGCCTCGTGTACCGGGCAAGCTGCAGACCGAGGTGTACGACCAGAAGGAGGAGGTGGCGACGCTAGACGACATCTCCAAGTTCGGCGAGACGAACGAGTACATCCATCCCATCTGCGAGTATCGCAAGATTGTGCGCGGAAAGGAGGACGATTCAGCGCTGGAGGCGTTTACGCGCAAGTACGAGGTTGCGCCGGATGGTAGCGAGGGCAGGCATTGGTGGTATATGGACGGGAAGAGGTTGCCTGAGTGGGTTATCATGGAACATCGGGACGGAGGCGTGGTGAATTTTGAGAGGACGTGGTATGAGATGTGTGAGACGAATGATAAGGCCAAAATGCGGTTGAAGGAGGCAGGGTACGTGGAGGACTTTCTGGTTGCGCTGGATGGGAGGGTCGATTTTGGACTGGAGGATAAGCCTGGGTATGTGTATCCGTGAGTGGTTCCCCTTTGGTACTCCTACGTCTTATTTCCGAGGGCTTTGTATCTTAATTATCTAGCGGGATATACGATTTGGTGATGCGTCAATGTTTTGGAAATGCAGGATTGTTGAAGTGAACTCAGAACTGACGCGCCGTACAACGTCGAGTCTCGTTCAAAAGCCCAACGAAAGAACACTCTGAAGATGAACTAAAATAGGAAATCTTCTTAGATATCTTTCTGTCGTGAAAGATGAAAGGGGGAAAGGCCACTAAGTAAAGACAATGACTCTCCAATTGGACAATTCGTTAAACACTCAATACGAGGAGCTCGTATTCATTAGCGAAAAGGTGCCAGAACCCCTGCACATTCTCTGTGCTGGGCCAATCCTCGGTTTTCGCTAGGTAGTACTCGGAATATGGTCATTGTAGAGCGGTACGATACGTTGGAATACATACCTCGCTAACTGACCTCGACACGAGTGTTGCCGGGCGGCACGTGTACGAAGTGCCAAAACAAAACATGATCAGCCCAGTCAGGTAAGTCGCATAGAGGAAAACAAGACACCCAGCCCCTATGGCTAGGGTAAGCGACTGATAACGCAGCATGCACGGATCTAATACGAACTTGCCTATACCTTCAAGCTGCCCTTGTGTCTGTCTCCGTCCCTTTTTCTCAGCCTCGTTCAACGACACGTACAATCGATCGAGCATCCAACTTCCCACGTTCTCGCGTTCGAGCTACCAACATGTCAGAAAACGGTGCAAGCTCGGCTCCGCAGATCACTACCATCATCTCAGACGCAAGCTCGATAAAAGCTCAGAACAGGGGCCCCATCACCACCTTGTTTAGTCCGCCGTCCTCGTGCACAGCGACACTCACAACGCAGCAGCCCAGCAATGATCGATTGTTCTTCGGTCATTACCTCGACCCTTACTTCGATCCCTTGTGCCTTCCGCTGGGGACGTTCAAGAGAGAGGAGCTGATCAAAGTCACATGGGACTTCTACTATTGTGAGTGCAGTACTGATGTATCGAGAATTTCTCTGACGCTCTCTTGAACAGATAGCCCAGCTATATGTCCTGACGAATGGTCGACGGTAGCAACTTTCCAGTCCGAAATCCCCGGCGGCATCCCGGCGATGGTTTTCTCCCTGGGGACCCAGACCACCGCAGCGCTGTGCTGCCCATCGCAAGTGCCACCGAGAGTCGCGCGGCTGCCGTTGATCTAACGGAAGCAGTGGATACGAATATGGCGATATTGGCCACATATGCCAGTCGAGCGTGACGCGCAACCAGCGCGTGCCGTACGTGAGCCCGACGAATTTGGGCATCAGCTGGGACCGTGGATTGGTGTCGACGTCGACCATGGCGGCGGGGACCATGGCTTATGGCGACGGGGTGCAGATTTTGTGGCAGAGCACTGACGAGGCGCTTCTGTCTGCTGCAATGAAAGCGACGACGAGTGCGTCCGACACGAAGAAGACATCGTCGCTGACAGGCCAATCCCCGTCGTCCACGGCTCAAACATCCTCTTCGACCAGCGCGGCGACGGGTGGGCCTGCACCACGCAATAGGGACGGGCTCAGCGTCGGCGCAAAAGCAGGCATCGGCGTTGGCATCGCAGCTGTGGTCCTCATCGCGACCATCGTAGGATGGTTTTTGTTTCTCCGGCGGAAAAGGCACGGTCTGGAACTAGACGCGCAGACGCGGTCTGAAGTCGAGGGAGTAGGGCCAGTGGAGAAGGACTCGGACCGAGAACCCCGGGAGTTGCCTGTGCCTGTGGCACCGGCGGAGCTGCATGGGCATCCTGTGCAGAATGGTACCAGCACGTATGTTGGGGCGGGATAAGGGGCTGTTCGTGAGCGGGGTGGTGTGGGGGCGGCAAGTCAATCAAGTGCAGGTGCAAGGTATGAGGGAGTGATGATAGATCTTATCTCTTTTCGCAGTTGACATGCGCTTCCCAGCCCCTCAGCCTACTTGAGCACAAACCATCGCCCTGAATCCCCAGCCTCGTTCACGAACTTTGCCCATGTGCGGAGATGGCACAAAACGGTCCTTCTGCGACTGCAAGCCTAATCTCCGACCCCCGCTCCATCCAAGCCTGGACCCGCTACTCCATCACCGAATCGTTTACGCCCCGAGCGTCGTGCACGGCAACCCTCACCACACAACAGCGTGGGCGGGAATCACAGCTCTTGTTCGGACACTATGATGATGCGTAGTTGGACACCTTGTGTTGTCCGATGGGAAAACCTATCTCTACAGTTGGAATTCGGGATGTGGAACAGCCTGCGCGAGGTGCGCAGGTCGAAGTTGTGCGAATTGGTGGCTTGTACTCACGGCAAACTTGTAATCATAATTCAGAGCCTACTAGGATAGCAATGTATGCAGTATACCTACCATTAGTGTGAGCGTAGCTTCCAGATTAGTGAGCGGTTGTGCGAGTTGGCAACACTGCTGCAGGTGCCTCATGTCCATCCCAAACAACACTCAACCCACCGCGAACCGACTCCTCCCCCTCATCGCCTTCCCAAACCGGAACAAAACGCCCATACCGGCGGTACACAGGACCATGAACCCCGCGAGCAAACTCACGCCCCCGTCAATGCCTATCCCCCTAAACATAGGCCGGGAGAATAGAACCGCCGCAAACGCGAATAAGCTTCGTGATAGACTGTTCGCGGAGAAGATACTTGCCGCGTACCGCGGGTAGATGTTGGGGATGTAGAGCAGGATCGACTGCGCGACGAAGTACGTGCCGAAGATGGCGAGGCCTAGGCCGACTAGTTGCGGTTGTTGTCAGTTTCGTAGTCGGATGGGATGGGATGGGGTAGTGGAGAGGAGATGAGAGGAGCTAGCTTACCCGTTGGCGCCATCCAATGCACTTCGGGACGCGCAGTCCATGCTGGTTTTCAACCTGTCAGCGGAGGTTGACGGGAGGGAAAGACGCGACGCACCAAACATGAACAGACCGATGCAGATAATGGGCGATGCGAATAAGCCCGGCAGCAGGTGGTTCTCGAGCTCGCCAAAGGTGCCGGCCATCATGCGCGGGAAACTTCGGTACTTGAGATAGATGCAGTGCGCGGTGAAGGCGAGCAGGCCGGCCGGCGCTACGACGAGGAACACGAGTGCGGTGCTTTCGGCAGAAAAGCCGTAGATGACTGGGTAGACGAGGGGAAGCGATTCGAAGAAGGAGTAGTACGTGCCGTAGCACAGACCCAAGCTGCGAGTGTGTTAGCTGGTTGCGGAGCAAGCCGAAGGGACGTCGTCCTACTAGATGGTTGTGAACAGAATGGCGGGGTCGAGCGCATTGATTTCCCAGGGTTTGATGAGAGCATCGAACAGCAGGCTAGAGGCCTTGAGGTTCTTCTGTTTCTGCTCGGCATAGGACATGAGGTTTTCGTTGCCGGTTTCCTCGCGAAGCCGCTTAGCCTTGTAATATAGGATGGTGGCAGTCGAGGACTCGGGCAGCATGCACAGCATCAGGAGATAGATGGGACCCGCGATGAACATGAGCTCCCAGGCGGAGAACCTCCAGCCGAGATCGCGGACAGCGTAGGACGAAAGAGTCGGACCAAGTGCAGGGCTACGTGTGATCAGCGGTGTCGTCACGTTTGCGGAGAGGGTGAAGTTACCCCATGGTTGCAGTGGCCGCCCACAAAGCTACAGCGAACGGGAATTGCGCCATGGCCCAGATATCGGCGAGTGACGCTCCAGCTGTCGCAAGGCAAGGAGATGCCATGAACCCAAGCAGAAACCGCAAGATCATGAGTCCAGGATAGTTGTTGACAAGTGCAGTAGGTATGCACAGAATAACGAAGAGAAAGCCGGATATCGCGTACGGAGGGTTTCTCCCAATGGCCGGAATCTCTGAAATGGGCGAGAAAAGCAGGCAGCCTGAGCCATAGCCGAGCACATACAGGGCAAGCCCTAGGGAGCCTTCGGCGTGCGACTTGTGAAATTTCTCTTGTACAGCCTCCTGCGACGGCGTGTAAATGGATGAGCCAACGTACACGGCGAACGTATACAGACCAATGAGGGAAGTCACGAGGACCTTATCCTTCATCGGCCAGTTTTGAGGGTTGCTTGGGTCATCGGGTCCGTCCCATTCAACAAGGTTTACACTCTGTTCTTGTTTGGGTTCCGCGTTGGGGGCACTTTTGGGGGTGATCGCTGCGGGGACGTCGTCGGTCGACGAGGAGAGTGAGGGTGGCTTCGCTTTGGACCGAGAGAAGTCGAAGCGGCGATGGCGGGTGTAGTGCAGGGCAGTCCCTACAGATGAATGCCGGAAGAGGTAAGACATTGAGAGCGTTGTTTTTGTCCAAGATGTGGACGTGTGCGTGGACGGCTTCGGAGTGCACTGGGATCGTGTTTAGGCTTTATAAAAGTGAAGGTGTAGGAGGTAACTAATAGCAGTTGCCGTTCTGGTAGCACATTGCAGGCGTCCTCGTTCTTAAGTCCACCTCAAAGCCACGCAACATTTCGGAGTTAGTCCGGATCCCTATTATGTGGACGACCATATGCAGTACCAAGTAACATGCAGATATCTCGCTGATAGATCGACACGGTACATACTACTCAGATCCGTGTGGCATAATGCGACATGCCTGGGCTACACGTCGTGCCTTAACGTTAAGCGTCAGCGACGCATCATGCGCGAAGGGCGGCCCCCTCAACCGATATTTCTAAGCGGACAAAACCGCACCTTTCCCTTGTCCTTAGTCGGTGCGATTGGCTGATGGTAATCGTAAGTCGAATTGATTCTTGATTAGTGCGGCTGTATCGAGTACCGCAGCGGCCGTTGTCATCATTCAGGGTTCGTAAGCTGAGAAGATCCGGATGAAGACCATGACCGCATGTGTCTCATCTACTTAGTTCTTCCACCCAGCGTCTCTAAAAGTCGCCAACGATGCACCTTTCTTATCCAGGGCGCCAGGGCTGCAGGTCCACGAGTTGTTATCACGTGACCCAGCACTCTTCACAGGTTACGGGGACTCTAAGGACTTTTCTTACACGTGCAACTCGGAACTGTTCCTGCTTTGAGGAATAAATTCCCTTGTCAACACATAGCGGACAGCTGCAACCTCACCGAAGAACCACGAGCAATCACGCCCTGTGATACGCGAATTGCTGTACGAGAGGGAATTTATTTCGTCGTCCACGGTAGCCCCAGCTTCTTCATCTCCACCGCAAGCTGCAGTATGTAATCAATACTCTCACACTGCGTCTTCGCCTTGTGCACATTATCCCCCCAGACATAGATGCCATGCCGCCTTACCAACACCGCATACGCATCCGGATACGCCTCCATGGCCTTCTCCAGACTCCCCGTCAGGTCCTCCTCGTGCGCCGTGTTCTCGATGATGGGGATGCGCAGACGGTCGAAATAGCCCAAGTTGCCGACCTTGTCGCGGCCCCGCGGGATGCCCTTGATCTGCTCGATCTGCTCGATTTCGAAGGGCGCGGTGGGGCCCAAGTCGCGCTCGACGAGGAGGGTTACGAGGACTGCCCACTGCGAGTGCGTGTGGATGCAGCAGCCGGCGCCGCGCTTGAAGGCGGCGTAGAAGAGGGGTGTGCAGGCTGAGGGTTTGTGTGCCTGGTATCCATTATATCAGCAGCTACATCTAGCTTCGAAGAATGAAGGTATGGATGAGCTTACAGCTGGCCGCCGTAGATACTCCCGGCTCTCGAAATCCATGACGAACATGTCCGTCGGCCGCATCAGCTCCTTCTGCACGCCGCTCGGCGCAATGTATATCTTGTCACCATGTCGGATGCTCGTCCCCCCGCCCGTGCCCGTCACCCACCCCAAACTATAGAACTTGGCGCACAGCGTGCAGATGTGGTTGGCGGGGTGCTCTGGGTCCGAGGAGCGGATGAGGGCGTCAGGGTCGGACATTGTGTAGATGTTGAGAGGGAGATGGGGATGTGCGAGAATGCGGAGATGCAATTGATTTTATGTGCATGTTGTGGTGGGAACTTTTTCGAGGAGGGATGACGCGATGGTGGGGTAGGCGCGACCCACGTGGCGCGGGGCAGGCGCGTTGGATGGTAGAGCTGCAGTGCGGGCGCGATGTCCAAGATGTCCAAAGATATCGCGATGCTAGGGGAATTGTATCAAAATTCAAAACTACATACTCAACCGTAGACATGTTCATGGTGGTTCGGCATCGCACCTCCAACCTCTCGCGCCGTCCATTGCATTGCATCGGGGTATCTCAACAGCTCACAGCGCACCACGCGCCTACGTCGCCGTCTTCGTCTCGTTCGCCAGCGGGCTCCCCTCGCGCTTGTCCTTGCCGTCCAGATGCAGCGCATGCTTGATCTTGTCGATCGCGCCCTTGCGGTCCGGCGAGCGGCTGTGCCCGCCGTACTTGTCCTTGTGCACGTTGCCCTCGCCGCCGCGGCCCGTGTGGAAGTTCTCCTGCGGCTTGCGCAGCGCGTCCTCGGGGATGATGTCCGACGACGTGCGCGGGCTGCCGTCGGCGGGGCGGATCAGCGGCGACTTGGTCATGTTGCCTGCGCCGCCGCGGCCCGTCGAGAAGTCGCCGTTGCCCTGGCCTTGGACGCCTTCGCGCACGATGGCGCCGTCGGTGTATACGGTTGGGTCGTGCCCGATGTTGCCGGCGCCTGCGAGCGTGATCAGTTTGAAGCCCTTGCGGTGCTTGTTGTTGGATGCTGCGACTCACCACCGCGACCGGTGGAGACGATGGGTGCGTCAGACATGCTGTTGTGAGGTTTGCGCAAAAAGCAAGTGTGGTACCAGATTCAAGTGTCAGTCAATCCGCAGTGAAGTGGCGAGAAAGAGTCCAAGGGGGCATGCAGGGCGCGCGTCTTATATTTGCTCTTTCAGCGGACACGGCGGCAGCAGACACAACCGCAATCTCTACACGTATGACGCAATGCTCATGAGCCATCACCGCAATTGGCGCGGGATGCTCTCTGTCTCCGGTACAGGCAGATCCAGTGCAATCAAGGAATGCGCCGGCGCCGTATTTTGGGCGGAAGAGATAGGTTCATCCGCAACGCGGGCTGGTCGCCAAGGCGCTCCGCTCACGCGTTATGGCAAGGAACCGGGAACTGGGCGTGGGGATGGGCGGTGGTGTTACCTGTAGGCGTGAGGTGATGAATTGATGAGGTCGGCGGCTCTGATAAGACAGTCGCGCTTGATTCGCCCCGGCTAGTGACTAAATCGGCGATAGGCGAGCCTTGCCTGGTGCGGTTACTCACCCTTGCTTTGTATACTTCAGACAATAGTCATAATATCATGTTCCTCACGAGGAGTCACAAAACATCACATTGAGATCCACCAGGAGCCTTTAGCCCTATGCGAACAGTCATCAAACAACGCGTCTCACAGCTGCGTCATGTGATCTGCCTCCAGTGCAGGAAGGAATGTTGACAGCGGAACCCAAGAATCGGACCGTATTTCTGTTCCGCCAGGGATGAACTATCAAGGAAACCAGGTAAAGCACGGTACACTCTCAACTGACCAGACACAACTCGACGTGGAAAAATAGCCAATGTACAATCACGCCTTCTTCGCGGCGCCCTTCTCCTCCGGCGGCGCACCTCCAGTCGTCGGCAGCCCCATGAACATCTTGAAGTAATCGTAGATCATCCACTGCAGACCCGTAAGCGTGCCGATCATGACAATCCTCACGGGCAGCCCGTTCCAGAGACCCCCAAACCCAATGTCTTTGTAAATGCGGCCCGTCGCCGCGCCGAAGCTTTCCCCAGCCTGGCGCGTCGCATTGAGCTTCGACACCATGACGTCCGCCGGGTGGCTGACAATCGCGCACAGGATACCGGCAATGTAGCCTCCCGTGAAGGACACGGCCGTCTGTGCCCCCTTCCCGTAGTCGCTCTTCTGCCCGGGGAGCCGGTGGTAGATCATCTCGACGACGGTTTCGAACGAGGCGAACTGCGAAACGTGAGTCTGGCACTTGCGAAACTGGCGGAGCTAGCTACCTTCATCATAGTGTACGGTATCTGTCTGCCCCAGAGCGGGTACAGGCCTTTGTACAGTCTGCAAGGTTGTGAGTTGAGGCGTGTCGCGTAAGCTTCACTAAGCTTTGACAACTCACCCTGCGACACCTTCTTTCCCCACAATCGTGTTGATGCCGTTCAGCGTGCCCGTCGCGAACGGTGGGATGGTCGTCTGCATGCGCACCTTGACCGCCTCGAACGGGCAAAGTCCAATGTCGGCGATGAACTCGGCAGACGCACTGCCCGCCAGGTAGATGAGCGTTTTGTACTTGTGGAAGTTCTCTTCGCCCGCGAGGTCTGCGTAGTACTTCTTGAAGAACTCATACCCGCCGTACTTGAGACCGCCTTGGATCGAGTAACCCCAGAAGGTCGGACCCCAGCCGGTGAAAACACCGCGCAGACCTTCGGCGCGACCAATCTTGCCCCACGCTTCGAAGTTGCCCTTATACATCTTCGAGTCGACCTGGCGCCGACATTTCACGAGATCGAGCGGCGTGACGGCGGTATGCGTCAGGCCGCAGGCCATAACACCGCCGATTGTGCACGCCCCGTAGAACTTGGCCGAATACAGCTCTATGCCGCCGACCTTTGACTGAGCCTTACTGCTTGCCTTTTCGATTTCCGCGACGGCAGCATCACTCAACTTCGCAGCTTTGTTCTTGACATCGTCCGCGCTCCACGCTGTGTAGAGCCCATGTCGGGCGTTCCACTTGGCGGCGCGTTTCGAGGGACTGTCGGGAACGGACTGTGCGAAGGCCGAGCAGTCTGAGAAGGCCTGACTTAATATATACGGGGCGGGAAAGAGAGTTGGCATTGTGAAGGACTGTGCCACTGCTATCTGTCAGACGGGTGTTTCGTCTTAGCGCGTCCGATGTTTGGAACTCACATTCACACTCAGGCTCGCTAAATCCAGGGTAGAGGGAACTGCAGAGAAGCCTGTGAGGCTCAACTCACGAGCGAGCCAGCGCCGTTATAAGGAGTCGGAAGTTAGCGTTCAAGATGAAGCTCACGCTCGAGGTGGGTCCGGGTATACAAGGTGGAGCTGCCATCGACGTCACCCGCGTATCTGGCCAATCACACGCACAGGAATCCGAACCAGCCACTTGCGTGCAGCCACTATTCCTACACAGGCTCTCACGGGAAGGTGAACACCGGCGATACAGTATTAGGGTACAATTTCAAACTTGTATAGTAGCTTTAGCCACTCTAGGATTAACTATTCTATATCGGCCAGCGAAGGCCTTTGCTTACACCTGGTTCCAATGTTTCCATGAAAGACAGAATCTACCCATGCAGGCTTCAAAGACATCCCGCGTTGGTGCTGTCACGCTAGATTGTTTTATACAAAAAAGAAGTGTGACACAACACAGAGATGATAATTGGGAGAAAAGCTTCGATTGTTGCGACTCGCTAACACATCTAGAATGCAAACACGGTCAAGAGCGCAGGCCTTGCTCGTCGCTAGGCCTCACCCTCCCTTCTTCTGCGCTGTTCGCCTGCACCTTGCTCTGGTCCGCGTGCTTTGCGGGGTCGAAGACATACAGGGGAAACTCCAGAAATACCGTCCGTTTCAGAATCACCGGCATCTTTTCGTACAGTTGGGGCGGAAACGGAATGAGGATGCTGGTCCGGCGGAGGTATCGCTCGTATTCGGGCCACTTGATACCCTTCTCGTAGCGCTTCTTCGCTCCAGGTCGCTCTTGTAGTGGTAGGCCAGAGAGAAACATTAGGAGACTTGTTAGGAAGATGGGCCCGAGTATCGATGCGTAGAGTGCCGCAGAGGGTCCACCGCGAACGTAGTTGTTGGCTGCTGGTGCTACTGCGATGGTGAAGATAGCTGCACTTGTCAGATCCGAAGTAGAGTCAATGTGTCTGTCATCTACTTACCGAATTGTATCAATATCTCGCCGAAGTAGTTGGGATGTCTGGTCCACGCAAAGAAGCCGACGTCGCACACCTCCCCATCGTTACCATGGACACTGCGAAACCGGTATTTTTGCACGTCGGAAACGCTTTCCATGATGAATCCAATGGCGAACAGCACGATCCCTGCGATGTCGCATCCAGTACCGAAGCCAGGCTGTCTGAACTGGGTGACCTTGGGCGAGTTCGAAATGGTGACTGGCAAAGAACATGTCCATACCCAGAGCATTTGGCTGCGGAAAGATTAGCTACATTGTTAAAAGTTTCTGTCCCCGAGTTGCTTTCACGTACAATACCCAGAACCCCAAGAAAGACCAGAACTTGTCTCGCTTGTCATCGAAGCGGTCGTCTTTACCCGTCTTCAAGATCCTGAAGAGCAAGAAGCCAGACAGACGCGCTGCCCACGCCATCATGAAGACGGAAACCACGATGTTGCGCGCATCGCCTCTGTTCTCGCTAAACGATAGGGTGAGTATAGCCAACAACACGAAATTCGTTCCGCCTACATATACTGTTAGTAACAGTACGAATAACTCATTTCAACGTATACTTGCCGGCCCAGTCAGTCAGCTTGTCGAATTTGAGCGAGAATGCGATAGCAAAATGGAAGAGCTGGTAGGCGACGGTGATGAGGAAGGTGATGGCGAGGTAGTAGTTATCGAGGACATGGATGGCCGCCATTTCTGCGAACTGTTGTATTTCTTTGAAGGAGGTGCTGCAGGACTCGCGATTCCCTATATACGCAGGCGCTTTGCACTCGCTTCCACTGCGCCCCGTTCTTCGACTCAAGTGCTCTCAGGGATGGTTGTCCATCCGAATTTGCCTGGTGCAATGACGAACTCGCGCATCTGACAGGAAGATTTGTTGATGTTGTCTGCAGAGGTGGGACGATGACGCACTCGATTCGGCAGTGCCAAGCGATCGGTGGTGCAGCGATTCTGCGGCTGGGTCACCAATCCTCCAGCATGCGAAGCCGAATGCACACTCATCACGTGTGCCCTCATCACATACGTGCAACGGCTGTATCTCTGAATGCGTCGCCCTCGAATGATGGAAAGATGACAAGTCATGCGCACCCAACCGCGGCGCGGGCCACAGGGTGTGAAACACGACCCGTGTGAGGCCTTCGCGTCGACGCGCATCCCGTCTCATCCCCTTATGAACCAGCGCCTCGCCAGACCGCGCTGATACTGGCCAAACCCAAAAGCGACGCTGAAGAGCCTGCCGGCCATGGATGGCGCGCCCAGATGGTGCAATAAACGTCCTTGGTCGCGCAAGCCCGACAATGCCATGAGAAGCCCGCCACTGGGCCCTTCGCAGCCCTGGCACTGCGACAGGAGTCGGGTACTGTAGCCGCGTGGAAACCATCAGAAACAGATTGAGCGGGGACCATGCCCTGAGACGCACATCCGTTAAGTGCCTCAGCAGGCCCATTCCTTTGGGATGGTTTTGGGTTCTCGTTCGGCTTCTCTCGTTCCTTTTGGCTTCCGGGCCTTTCGTCTCTTTCCCCCATCCGGTCTCTTCCTCTCCACCCCTCTTCGACGGCCTGCTGTGCAGTTCTTGAATGAGTCTGCATGTCTGCGACATAGTGCTCATTTAACATTCATCAGCTGGGCTGCTCCACGTAATAATAGTTCTTCGCTTCCGTGTGGTATTTTCTTTTTGGATCTAACGCGTACTTCGGGACATGATGAAAAGGATAAAGTCTCACCTGGGCGTTGCCTTGCTCCTTGCTACAACTGTGCGCTTACCTTGGTGTCCAATGCGATAGCTTTTCTAACGTCACGCAGGCCGTCGCTGACCCCGGCTTCAACATCAATCCCAACATCGGACCTGGCGTGCTAGGAAGGAAAGTTGAGGATCTCCAGTATGGCGCGGCGGATGCAGTAGGCAGGGCGCAGGTAGAGAAAAGAGGAGGAAGGATAGTGGAACCTGTGGAAAGGGCCGCGCAAAACCAACCCCTCGATATCAAATCATTGCTCAACGGCGCCAGTCAGGGACAGGGTGCAGCGGGATATTTGGCGCGTGGTGAACGGGGCGGCGAAGGCATAGATGCAAACACAATCATCACCGGTGTGACGGGCGCTCAGCAGGGAGGAAGCAACAACCTCATCGCCGGCGCAGTAGCACCGAGTCAAGGCCAAGGACAAGGTGCTGCCGGATCCCTGGGCGGCGGTCAACAAGGAAGAGAAGGGATTGATGCGAACGCGATCATCAACGATCTGTCAGGAGCGCAACAGGGCGGCGTCGGCAGTGCGAACACTGCAGCGGGTGGTCAAGGTCAAACCCAAGGGCAGGTCTCTGCAGACCTGACCACTCTTCTCGCAGATCAAAACCAGAAACAGAGCGGCGTCGAGGGTCTAGATGCAAATGCCCTGCTCAACGGTCTCGGTCAAGGTCAGGGTCAAGATGGAAACCGCCAAGCTTCCAATGGAGCCAGCACCGGGGACGCCAACAGCCTCATAAACGACCTCTTGAACAGTGCAAATGGCCAATCGAACCCACCAAGCATCGATGAAATTCTCGAGGGACTCAATAACCAGGAGCAAGGGCAGGGAAAGGGGCAGGGTAACGGCGTCGAAATCATCGAGATTAAGGAGTCTGTCGTCCAGCAGATAAACGGTGGTGGAGCGGTTAAAGAAACGATCGTCCAGAGTGCTGGCGGCGCAAGAGAAACAGCTGCGGCTCCAAATGGCACGGTAAGCAAGGTGTACAGCGTTTCCGTTATACAGATACTAATCATGCGTAGACTATAATCGCCGAACCTTCGCTCGACCTCTCACTGTTAGGCTCCACGCAGAAAGGCGGCGCCATGACGACGGCAGCAGCGGAAACTACAGCAGCAAGGACGACGGCAGCAGCGGAAACTACAGCAGCAAGGACGACGGCAGCAGCGGAAACTACAGCAGCAGCAGAGACGTCGGCAGCAAGGAACGCGACAACAGCAGCGGAAACTTCGGTAGCAGCGGAAACGTCGGCAGCAAGGAACGCGACAGGGACGTCCGCCGCTGTCGCAATCACTGTCATCGCATCCGGTGGTACTGGCGGCGGAGCGCTACAGAACTCCGCGAACGCAACAGCATCAGCCGCCCAATCAATCAACACATCCGGTTTGACCCAGGATGGTCTCGTAGCAGCGACTACCACATCCAAGGTGGGAAGTGCCGTCACCGTGGAGGCAGGAAATGGAGGATCAAACTCTACCTCAAAGGCCTCAGCTACTGGCGGTGCGACAACTGTTGTCGCTGGAAGCGGAGAGGGACTCGCAACCAGTTCGACTTCATCAGTGGCCAGTGCGATCACTGTTGTCGCTGGGAACGGGAACGGGAACGCTACATCTGCCTCCGCTACTGCGGGGGAATCAGCAGCAAAAGCCAGCGCGATCACCGTCGTCGCGAGCAATAGTACCGCAGCAGGCGAGGCCGCAATCGCTCCTGGCCTCCCCACATCCTCAACATCGGCCCAGTCCATCAACTCAGTAGCCCTCACCCAGGCCGGCCTCGTCGGCGCAACCACCGGCTCTGCGCCCGGAAGCGCAGTCACCGTCGTCGCCGGCAGCGGAGGAAGCGCAAACAACAGCGCAGCCGCCCAAGCCGCAGGAAACACCTGCAACTGCGCGTGCATCTGCCCCGGAACCTCATTCCCCATGTCCGCGCCGCAGGCCGCGCCCTTCCAGCTCCTCCCGCCAATGGGCTCGATGAGCGCGCCGCCCTCCACCCTCCAGACCCAGGCCGTCACCATCATCGCAGGCGGCAGCGCCCCGGCGAATCCGCCCCAAGCCGTAGTCAGCTCCTCATCTGCCGCACCCATCGACTCTGCCACGCTGACCACTGCCGGGCTGCTGGCCGCCAGCACGACGAGCGCTGCGGGCGCGGGCGTCACGGCGCAGGCGAGCTCCGGTGAAAGCATCGCCTTAGCTGAGAGCACGACGAGCTCTGGTGAAAGCATCGCCCTAGCTGAGACCACGACGAGCTCTGGTGAAAGCATCACCCTAGCTGAGACCACGACGAGCGCCGCGAGCATCGTCCCAGCCGAGTCGCAGGTCGCAGCATCATCATCGTCGACGACCGCGTCTCTCCAGCAGAATAGGCTGCCGTTCGACATCTCGACCATCGCGCTGCAGAGCAAGGTCACGGTTAACCTCGGTGCGCGGGCTGCGCTGCCCACGGAGAAGAGGCGGTGGGTGTTTTAACAGCAGTCTTGCTTGGGGAAAGGGAAGATTTGCGGCGCTGTATGCTGGTTTTGCCGGGGTCGGTGGGTGGTGGACTCAACGAAGCGATCGATCGGATGCTTGTCTTTGATAGATGACTTAGATGTCCGCGTAATACCCGTTTTTGTCTGTCTTTTCTACTCTGTTAACCTTCGCTTGTTGGAATTTATCCATCTCTTTTACTAATTTTCCTGTATGTAGCTACGTAGTTAAATTGGATGTGCACGCTAGTCGGACAATGGGCTTTTCCAGGCCTGGATGATTAGACTCTTTCCTTTATGTACATTGATGAGTAACCATCCAAAACATACTGGGTACCTGTGGCGGAATCGCGAGTTCGACGTTGGAAAAGTGCTGTGGTGCTGTGGGCGGCTGACCCGAGCACTGCAGCACCAGATCACTTTTTTTCCAGGGCGATCTATGTTGGATTTTGAATATTGTACCGCAGCACTGCAAGGAAGATAGTAATCTCGATATCTGGCTTTTAATTGTCCACCGCACTGTTTTTTTTTTTTTGTTACCGTTGTATGTTGCTTCAAGCCTTTACAGTCTCCCAGCAGGTTTTGGGAAACTAGCTGGTTAAGGTTCGTAAAGCCCCACTAGGTGGTGCAATCATTATTAAGCGCTTCAATGATAACTAATACCTTGCCACCCTAATTCTACTAGAGGAGAACAGATCTTGTAGGGAATATAGGGTGCCAGCTAATCGCATCAAGCTTAGACCAGCGCTCCATAATGATTGCACCACCTGTTGGCCCTCACCTAGTCATTTATAAGTGATCTGCCCCCTGCTAAGTGGGGCACCTACCTTCGGGGCATCGGGTTTTTTCAGTCACGTGTTGCCAAACCCTCCAGTAAGCCAATGAGAGAGCTTATTATAGCTCATATACTAACTATAATTGGCCTAGCTATCACGTGAGGAAAAGAAAAAGCCGGTGCCCCGAAGGTACTCCTAGCCCATTGCTCGCTTAAGCGGTTTAGACCCTGGGTACTGCTGTTCGAGTATCTTCTCAGTCCCTCCGTGAAGTCTTCAAAATACACTGGAAATATGGAAGCGTAAAATCAGAGCGTCTCCCAGGCTCAGTGGTGTTGGCGTGAGATTTAAGGTGAACGCGTAAGCCTCTCGCCCTTTCGGTCCACGCGCTCGGCATTTTCGGGCCCGAACGACTCTCCTTCAAGACGCGAAGGCCCGAACCAACGTCGTGAGGCTCCGAAATCTCGCGAAATAGGCGAGATGGTCTAGTATATATCTTACAATCGTCCTCCGCTTTCTGAATGCTGTACAAGTCGTCGAAAACGTCTTTACTGCGAATTCGATTACTTCGCAGGCCAGGCATCAGACTACAGCTTCCCCTGCTTTTCAGGCCACGATCGAGCAAATCCTCATATATTACGGGTTGACCTGTATTGACCTGTTTGAACGTCGGTCGCATTCACATCTTTAAAAACATCCAATACCCGCCTGGCGACCATGACTCCAAAAATCGCCCTCATCGGCGCTGGCCCGACATCGCTTACCCTCGCCGCCATTCTCCACCGCAACAACATCTCCTTCACCATCTACGAAGCCGCGCCGTCCCTCCGACACCAGGGCGGAACGCTGGACCTGCACCCTCAGACTGGCCAGCAAGCCCTGCGCGAAGCAGGTCTGTGGGACAAGTTCGTCAAGTATGCGAGGCCGGAAAGCGATTGTCTGAAGTTGGTTAATTTTGAAAATGGCGAGGTCTTCTGGGATGAGAATGCGGGAGATGGGCGGCCATCTGTAGAAGAGAAGGATAGGAGTATAGAAGACGCGTTCAAGGGACGTCCCGAGATCGATCGGGAGTGGCTGTTAAGGATCACGTATGGGGCGCTTCCGGAGGGGAGCGTGAAGTGGGGGACCAAGCTGGAGGAGGTTTTACCGAACGCAGCTGATCCAAAGAAGCACGATCTGCACTTCGCGGATGGCTCAAAAGAAGAGGGATTCGACCTCGTCGTCGGAGGCGACGGCGCGTGGTCGAAAGTGCGGAAGCTCCTCACCAACGTGACACCGCAGTATTCCGGCATATCGGCCGTTGAAATTTGGCACAATGACGTGCAGAACGAGCCATGGCTCCTGAACTACGTCGGCGCAGGCTCATGCTTTGCCTTCGCGGAAGGCAGCGCAATCATGTCGCAGCGACAAGGTGATGGCAGCCTGCGCACGTACGCGTGTCTTCGGGTGCCTGAGACTTTCATCGCTGACTGCGGCATTGATTGGGACAACAAAGACACCGCGCACACGCAGTTCATTAATCGCTACTTCAACCACGTGTCTCCGGATCTGCACCGCCTACTCACCTTGTCCAAAGACAAGCTCACGCCCCGCGCACTTTACGAGCTTCCCATAGGTTTTTCGTATTCTCGACGCCCAGGCGTCACATTGATCGGAGATGCTGCACACCTCATGACACCATTCGCAGGCGTGGGCGTTAACGTCGGGATGACAGATTCACTCGTGTTAGCCAGGGAGATCATCGCGAGCTGCAGAGGGGAAAAGAGTCTGGATGAAGCGGTCGCCGCCTATGAGGAAGAACTGTGGCCGCGCGCAAGGAAGTTCATGGAGAAGACGGCGAAGGGGAAGGAGAGGCACTTTCGCGCAGGTGGGTCGAAGGAGATGGCGGACATGTTGAAAGCGTTTCACGCGGGGCAGAACACCCCAGACTGGTAAGATTGGAGGCTAGATGTGGCCGGTGAGATGCTGTGGCTCATGTGGAAAAGGCGGTATGCTACGTGCCAGATAGGCTAAATAATGGAGTGTTTGTCTGATGTGAACACCTGAATGAAGATGCTATTGACAGTCTCCCGTTAAGCTGAACATTGATACCGAGCTATATACGCTTGAGAATGCTCTCGCTGAGCTTCTGAAAGTTGACTGGTAGCTAGCTTTGTAATAGTTATTTGTGGTTCTACACTACAGGAATAGTCAATTACACGTGTACGATAAATGGAATGACCCAGCTATACTGCGAGAAGTAACTACCGTAGATGGGGCCTATATACGATTTGCCCCCGCTACTGGATCAGCAACGCTTATTCTTGTTCGACACAGGTGCGGACTATGGAGAGAGAGTATAGAGAATAGCTTTACAAAAAAAGAAGGATTTAGGGATTGCGACAAAATTTAAGGCCCGTCTTTCGACAGGCTTTAAGAACCTAATTAAATAGGTTTTTATCATGCCGTGCTCAAGCGCCCCCGCTGAACGCGAGGTGCAGTAGGCGAGACTCGAACTGGCGCTGCGCATGAAAGCGCTGACAATGGACCTCTCAATCGTTACTCAATTTCAGTCCTGTTACTGTATCTCTCAGAACCACGATGCCATCCGCAACCACAAGCCGCATGCCGCCCGAAGAGCCGGACCGCCAAACACTCACCTTACCGAGCAACGGCGACGAAGCATCAGCGTCGCGCGACCGCACCCTCAACCGCGACGAGCTAAAAGCTTACATCCGTCACCAGTGTCCAAATGCGGCGCATGTGCTCGAACAAGGGCGTTCCATCTCGTTCCTCGAACACTGGACTGGAAATACGTGCGAAAAGCAGATTGTTCTAGGTCAAATAGAAGTGGATGGGCAGATGTTTACCTTGACCGCTTGTCTAACCTCGCACTTCTTCGTCAAGTTTATCTATGACGGCGGAAAGATTGCCAGCAACGGGCAACTCAACGAAACGAATTCGTACTCGACCCACCTTTCAAGTACACGTTGGTGAAGGGGAGGGGGTGCCGGCAAACCATGCAACAACTTGGCGCGTTGATTGGCTACTACTTCGTTATGGCAGGTCATTGCGAAGTGTTTCTTGACGACGGTAAGTGTTTCACCAGGAATGCAAACACGTAGGTGTGCTGACTGCTTCCAGCGCACAAATCCATCTCACTTGATACGTTGAAGCGTGCAGTCAATACTCTCTACGATCAACTTAACAAGCCGGCGCCAAAGAAGAACAAGATATCCGAGGAGGAATACATACCGCTCTTTGTTTCAGATATCACCGAGCAAGAGGAGGAGAAACTGCGCAAGAAAGCTGCCGAGTCTGACCTCTGGCGAGCCCGGTAAGAACACTTCGCACAACCCATTATCGCGTGGTAGCGGCTGACACAGGTGTGCAGATAAATGGAGGAGAAAGGCAAACGGGTAGACCTCCAGCATCAGCTGGAGAGCGTCGTGAATATTGCCAACAGCCTCGACAAACGCGTCGCGAAGCTACTAGAGGAGAAGATCGAACCAGAAGGCAAGGTGGCCCAGAGCTCGGAACGAGCTGGCAAGAAGCGCAAGGTCACCTGAGTGACCTTTGGCTGGCCTCCCATGGAGGACACTGGCCCCATGAAGATTATCTTAGCGGCCTGCAAGTTTGCATATGGAAGGAGTCAAAGTTGATTATTCACGGTTCACGATTAGGGAGAGGCTTATGAGCATGAAATTGCGCATCTCATGTGGTCAAAGAGCGAAATCGAACCGTAAAAACGGTGAAGTTGTGCTACAGTTGACTTGAAAAGGATCGTTTATACTCTCCTGGGCAAAGCATTGGTTGTACAGACGGCATATACCAGCAGAGATTGCCTTCTCTGTAATTTGGAACGTGTATCAAAAGGATGCTTTCTTTTCCAGCTAATGTTCCCATCTATCTCCACGTGTCATTTTGAGTCGAAGTGCTACCGCAGCCGCTAGAGGTCGTATAACTCCTGTTCGGATCGCTCTCCCAGACCACAGTGCCGCTTGACGTCTTCCTGATGTATTTATATGCGAACGAAGTCGAGGAAGGAAGGCTAACAGTCGCATACCAGAGTGGGTCACTGCTAGTGTACTTGCTCGCACTGAGTGGGATGGCACTATTTGGATCCCAGTTACCGAGTTGAGTGAGCTGTCCAACGATGAAAACATTTTCGCCAAACGTAGTGGTTGCCCGTTCGTTGAAGGTGACCTGCACGTTGCAAGAAGGAGGAGCGGTGCAGGTAGTGGGCGGGACGTTGTTAGATTTCTCGCCCCATGTAGGGCCAACAGTTCCGGCACGACGATCGGTGGCAGTCAAGAAAGCCGCGTAGGACCAGGTCAGGTCAACGGCGGAAAGTGGGGAACCACTACTCTTGTCAAACTGCTCAGCCAAACCACCATTGGCAGGAGTGTACTTCTGAACCACTGCAACGTAACCGTCTCCGTATGTAGTAACAGCAGACACAATCGATTTGAAGGTAGCTGAGCCCGAGGCGTAGGTACCGGTTGTGATGCTCGGCAGGAGATCCTTGAAGAAGGGAAGAGAAACGGAGTCAACAGTAATGGAACCTATGGTGTTCCACTGGTAGACAGCGGCGTAGAGTTGTTCTGCAGCCGCGAGGGTTGCAAGGTACCATGGGTTACCATTATAGTACACATCCTCGGAATATCTTCCAACAGCAACAGCCTTTCCTTGAGGGATACCATTGTTGACGCCGTACACAGTGCGAAAAGAGTCAGTAACGGCCTTGTGGTTGAGCAGAGCTCGAGAAGAGCAGGGTTGGAAAGTAGTGCTGGTGCAAGCTGATGCTGGATCCAATGTATGGATCGAGGAGATGATCGAGTTGACGTCTTTCCCGGTACGACCGTCGTTTACATTGATATTGGAGTCAATGTAGCTGCCAGTCCAAAAGCCCTGAAGGAAGCAGAGAATCTGTGGGGCGGCGGTGGCGCAGCCGTCACAAGTCTTTGAAAGCTTAGTGGCAAGGGCGGCGCCTTCCGCGAGGGCACGATGAGTAGCTGCGAGGGTGAAGAAAGACGAGCCATTGACCTCTTCCCACAAGTCGAAGCCGGTCTGGTTCCAGTACTTGACGGCATAAGCAAGATCCTTGGCGATAATAGGCCAGAGAGTGTTTGCTGCCTGTGTGGTATTACCATTGGCGATCAACCAATTCGCGTAGAGTGTCAATGCGGTCGCACGAAGAGGAGGTCCATCGCGCTGAGGGCGACCCCAAGCTCCAGTAAATGCAGTGCGGTCGACGTTGAATTTGGGCTCGCCTAATCCACCGGTATCAGGACCGCCGGATGGGTTCGATACGGTCTGGAGATACGTCTGGGATGAGACGTACTCATCGAGCTTCTTTCTCAGCGTAGTGTCACCAGCAATGAAACGTTCCACCAGCGCCTTGTAGGTCAAGGCTGAGTCTCTTGTCCAAGTGTACCAGTCTATGACTTGTTAGCCCTTGTAACGTGTGCCAGAGTGTGTTTTACTTACAATCCGGGTTTGATCTAGATGGACTGGCAACGACGATGCCCGCTGCTGCACCTTGTGCCTTTGAGCCATCAGCGCCGATGTTGGCAAGCACACCTTCAATTGAAACAGCTCTCTGGCTTGTGATGAACGTATCAACGGAAGCCTGACGTTGCTCGACAGGCGTGCCAAGAGCGCCAGTGAAAAGTAGGAATGCCGGAAGGGCACGACCGATAGAAGTTAAGAGCATAGTGCTGTTGTCTTGACGCTTCAAGGATCAAAGTCAAGATGCTGATGCTAACGTGGGAGTTCATCACGCTTTATACCTCGACAATCGTGAACCTGGTAGAAGGATCAGTGCAACCACACTTGCTCCATATTTGGCTCCAATGAAGGTTCCAGTGACCAATATCAGGTACCTTCCGAAGTTGCAGCGGGTACTACACTAGCGTCATGCTACCACGGAAACGGTAACGCCACGCCTGCTCTATAGTATATTTTGCGGACCGAGGACCAGCGAATGGGCTGTCTGCTGAAAGGACGCCCGTTTAGATCTTCCGTTAGTGCGCGGCACATTTGCGAATCATTTTAGAGCAGTGGGGGACGCCGCCGGAACATGTGAAGAGCACAGAAGTCAAATTTGACTTCAACCCCGGATTCGACCCCTGCTCGTTGTCTCACGTGGCCAAGGCGCCTTCCTTTTTGGTACTAGCTGCTCCGGTTTCCATCGTTCCTACACGCCTCCACACTATAGCCCACAAACAATCGTTTTCTAGATTACCGTGCCGTTGCCGAAGCGAAGTCAGCTGCAATGCGCAAATTTCTGGCTTCTGAGAAGTAATATGCCGGGCCGACGAGATGTGCACCACGCGATGCGGAGAAGAACTGGGCAATTTAGTGAAGCACCGAGCCGAACACCCAAGTCTCGCCCTAAATCCCAGGTTAAAATGGATCAACGATTCCAAGAGAATATTATAAAGCTTTCAATATCCACGGACTAGAGCACAGGAGAGTTGTGGCACACTCTCGAAGGCTTCTGTTTACACGCACGCTAAGTGTCTTCCGAAAGCACTAGTCCGTAAAGAGACTAACACCGCCAATATATGGAATAATGCCATGCCTATCTAGTTCTATTCCACGAAACAGAATCTAGACGCCAGAATTGAACGACATTAGCGTAGATCAATTCATTTTTCTTTAAGGAGGTTCAAATTCCGATGTGTTTCTGCTCAGTACATGGACAGCATGATTTGGCATTAGCACCAATGTCACTGAATAGACATGTGACAAGACCATGCAATTGTAAGCATAGAGAGATAAGCACGACAAACTTGATGTAGCGTCAGTGATGCGCCATGTTACCTACGACAATTTGGGATATAAATACGACCAGTTATATAATTCTTGAACGCATCAAACATGTAAGCCTTGTTACTATCCGAACCTTCCAAGTTTCTGTTCAGTATACTTTAGCGTTGGGCAGCGCCGCTATAGACCTCGCTACTTGAATACATTGACTTCTCGCATCAGCTTAGTGAATCTGTATGATAATTAATCATCACCAAAGGCATTGGCCTTGGGTATCCGCTTTGTCCATGTCACTATATCTATTCGGAGATAATACTTGGAGACAACTACAAAATCCATCATTGGATATTGTGTTGTTCACGTTACAACTATTACGCCTGTATCTTGTAGTGTACTCCGATCAATACCGGAATAGTATCGGCATTACTACAGTCTATCTATGGCTTTATTTCAATTGCACTTACCCACGTCCTCCTAATCGGGGATATCTGGAAGCCGCTCCAACCCGCACTTCTGTTGGTAGCCTCCACTACCTCCTGTTTCTCTCATTTCCGTCTCTAGTCATCATCATTATCATCATCATCATCATCATCATCATCATCATCATCATCATCATCATCATCATCATCATCATCATTATCATCATCATCATCATCATCATCATCATCATCATCATCATCATCATCATCATCATCATCATCATTATCATCATCATCATCATTATCATCATTATCATCATCATCATCATCATCATCATAGTGATATCTCCCAATATCGCCAATCTTCAGGCTGTACCATCCCCCAACACTGATTCTAGGATAATCAAGCGACTTTTCTGCCCACTTCTTATCATTGTCTCTCCAATATTCCTTGAAATCACAATCGCATCCTCACCCTCCGAGTCTCAGTTGTGTAAGGTCCCCTTAATATAAAAAGCCTCTGAGCGCGGCGCCCATGTCAAGAAATCCACCGCCGCCAGATTCTCTCTCGGTACCCGCTGTTTCAGATCCTCATACATGCTTCTCAGCAAAAAGTGGCACCGTACGCTCAATGAAATGCTTAAGCTCATACACTCCACCCCGCATCATGGGATGCACCCACAGTGTACTTACTATTAGAGCCCCTCTCCCGCCGCCCACATATATCACTGTGATGAATTCCCCCTTGCTACTGGTAATTCGCGAGTATGCTGGGCGCCATGGCTGTGGCACCGGCACTCAATGTATGGTGGAGCCGCGGGACCCATCCGCGCGACTGGAAGTATGTGAGCATGTGCCAGTATCAAGATCGATCTAGGCAGGCTTACATGTAGCTCTTCTAATAACTAGCGCTAGGATCCTATACGTGATACTACAAAATCCTATACTACGTACTGTAGTAAGACTTAATTATGCTATTGTATCTAGTGATTGGTACGTAGGAGTTTCGATACGTGGTTGTTGGAATCCACCTGTGCCGTGGTGTCTTAAGCGAAGATAATTTTACCCACAAGCTGGCGAAGAACTTGTTCGGGGAGGAGCGGGTTTATGCAATGGAATAGAGACATTGCTTTGTTTGAAGGGCATCAGGAATGCTTAGTTGAGCGGCGATGAGGCACTTGGAATCTATGTAGCCTGAGGTTTCGATGGTTCAGCCCAAGGATGATGGATGTAGAGGGTATTCAGGTGCACACCGGAATTGGTCGGCCAGTATCAAGTGTCCGGGCGACATTTTGGACTAATTTCTCCGATATCGCAGCATCATAATAGCATAACTGTCACGCCCAAATGAATTGAGACGAAGTGACCATTTTCAAGTCAACTATGTCATCCCTAGGCGAGTTGCAGGACGTCCAACTGGTGCTCCAGAAGTGCATAGCGCACGTCGAAGCTACGCTCTAGAACTTAAGAATAAAAATATGCAGCAGCGCTAAATCGTGCTCTCCATAATGACGTCGAATTACCTGACACAAAGACCGAGGCCCTGGATAGTAAAGCCGTCGATGCTCTGAATGATGCGCAACATCTGTTGCAGAGGGTATGTGCGGCGAGATCTGGGAACCGGGATCGGGAATCGGTATCATCCCTGCATGCAGCACTAGTGTCGATTTCCATTTAAATCCTCGAGTAGCCAACTGTCGGACTGTCTCTTAAATAGCACCTTGCGATGATTGGTAGTCGATCGTCAGTTTAAAGTATGCCAGAATCAGCAGTGTAATACTCCACAGCAGTCCATCTGCGCCTCGTTGCTGCCCATATGAACTGAGTTTTCGGTTCCAAATCTCACCTAAGCAACCTTGCCATGTGCAGAATGGCGCTTTAGAGTTAAGAACTAGGCGTGACAGATCCAGCCAGTTATCAAAGGCGATTGTGAGGCAGATGGAAGGGTTGCCCTATAGGGACTAGTAGCGTAAGCGGACCCCAATAATATATACGTGTAACCGCCAATCGCATGGGACGGCTAACCTACAAATGCGGTAGCTCGCACAGGTCACCGTCCGCGGTGCAGTCGCAACAGGCAAATAAATGCGCGTTTGGTTTCATTGCACCTTCATATTCAGAACCACAGCGAGAGAACTACCGTTTCACACTTTTTTTTTGCCTCGTTCCTTACCCTACAACATCGGAAGCAAATTATGGCAGACATCATCATCGTCGGCGGTGGCATCGGTGGCGTAGTGCTTGCTTCGCGCCTGCATGAACGCAAACCTGAGCTTGCCATTACCCTGATCGAGGCCGGGCCCGATGTCACCGGAAAGCCGCACATCTCCAATCCTGCCGAAGCAGCATTGCTGTACTTCTCAGATCTGGACTACAAGTTCTTCACGGCCCCTCAGAAACACCTAGGCGGAGTTCCAAAGTACAACTGTGCTATGAAGGGTCTCTCTGGTGGCACTATCATCAACACCGGAGGTTGGATCCGTGGAGATAAAGCCGACTATGATGAGTGGGCAAAGGAGGTCAAAGACGACAGATGGGGATATGACGGCCTTCTCCCCTACTTTAAGCGCTCTGAGAAACACTTTGATCCAAACGCAGACCCCACACAGCATGGTTTTGATGGCCCTGTCATTACTGCCTCCGTCACCTCGTCTGGCCGAAAGTTTCCGCTGCGCGAGCCCGTTTTGAAGCTGTGGCAGAATCTCGGACTGAAGCGTGTTCCTGACGCGAACAATGGTTATCCTCAAGGTATTACCGATCTGGTTGAGAACTGGAAGGATGGAAAGCGACAACTTGTCAGCGATACGTACTCGCTTGTTGGAGTGAATGTTCTCACCGAGAAAACGGTGCGCCGCGTTCTCATCAATGACGAGAAGGTTGCCGTCGGTGTCGAGCTTGTCAATGGGGAGAAGCTTACCGTCAAGGAAGGAGGTCAAGTCGTCTTGTCCTCCGGCGCATATGGAACTCCCAAAGCCCTCCAACTTTCTGGCATTGGAGACCCAGCCGAACTCTCCAAGCATGGCATCACTCCAGTCATCGATCTACCGGCAGTCGGGACCAATCTATTTGACCATCTTATGCTCTTTAGATACTGGAAGCTACGACACCCCGAGCATGGTCTCGCTCTTGGATCACCCAAGTTTGGCGGTCCCAACTACGAGAAGGGTGGACCAGTCGACTGGCTCGTCACATCACCAATTCCAACTGCACCTTACAAGGCCGCGCTTGAAAAAGACGTGGGATCAGTATCAGACGACGATGCGCTTCTGCGGAACCGTAGCCATCTTGAGATGAACCTTTTGTACGCCGCCATAGGCGCCGAAACTCAAGGTCTTACCGTCCCTATGGACGGTAACTCTATCATGACTTTCTATATGGGCTGCTTGCCAACGTCGCGAGGATCAGTCACGCTAAATTCGAGTGATCCCGAAGCCCCTCCAGTCATCGACCCGAATTACTATGCCACGGAGGCCGACAAGCACGTCATGCGTGAAGGCTTCCGTATGCACACGAAGCTTATGTTCGACACACCTGAGGGCAAAGACCTTGTCGTAGAGGAGTACACGCCTGCTGGTCATGAAGTTGCAGGTATTGATGCGTCGGATGATCTCATTGACAAGCGTATCGCATTAGGTGGTTCCACGGTGTTCCATCCTTCAGGTACCGCCGCGATGGGCAAGGTGGTCGATCCGTCTCTCAAGGTGTACGGCGTTAAGGGCCTCCGTGTCGTAGACGCCAGTATTGTAAGAAATATTTCTCGAATCCAAAGTTTTGCTGCATCGGCTAATTCTGATCGCAGATTCCAAAGCCCATCGCTTCACATACCCAAGCCGCTGTCTATGCGATTGCCGAGCAGGCCGCCGACATCGTGCTGAGTGAACTCTGAAAAGCTCTTTGAGACTCTCGAACTAAATAGAAGCGAAAGCTCCATCGCACACATACGGGTAATATTCAGAGAGGCTGGGATTTGCAAGTCTGGGAGAGAGCGTAGTGTCAAGAGAAACTTGACACTACTTGAACTCGATGCTAGTGGATTAAGATCTTGTGGAGTTACCAAACGTTACCCGAGTCCACTACTATATGGAAAACGCGAAATGATATCCCTCTGCTTGTTCCTTCCGCCAATCTGCCCTGTCTGTATTCTACGCTAACCCACTCAATGTCGTCTATGTACAGTAGATCATGAGGCTTCGCCCTGATGCTATCAGCCATCGGGATATGTATGAATCAACATGAACTAGAAACGTCATACTTGCGGTCCCTTCCTGTGCAGCAATGAGATTGAATGGCGTTAAGTGAGCCTGTGCATTGAGCAGCCTTGACATTATAGCACGAACCTTCGATAGTGGACCGGGTTTGCTATTCGCCGGCACTATTGACAGAGTTGCATGGAACCTCCAAGACTAATAGCCATGGACTTCGACCTACTCTACTGCACGTGCGGAGCCGTGCCTGAAAGGGCTAGACGCACTTAGAGCATCTCCACTTTAGTATACGATAAAAGCGAAGTGAGGAGAGTACCGGCGTTAGCCAACGCAAATGCATGGTAAGTATTATACAGATCCGATCCCTGGTGTAGATAGCTCGCGCAACGGTATCTGAACCAGCATCCCAGGTTCGAGGCAGTGTCGATACCCTCTCACGTAAGCCAGATGCTTAACGCTGCTCGGGACTCAGAAGAGAGAGCTTGACATGGGTATATTCCGGCGTGCACGCCTGTAGTGGGCGTCCAAAGCGAGAGGAAGAACCAGGCAACCACATGTACGCCGTGGATAAAGCTAATGAGTGAGGCTTCGAAGCTATTCGTTGATCGATGTCTTCCGAGAGAAGTGTCAATCTGAATGTTGGTTTAGGGCTAGTTATTGCCGACTTCCAGGAACGAATGTACACTCGTAAGGCAAATGAAATTACTCAGTTGACGCTACTTAAGGACCTCTAAAGTCCCCAAGGCCAACATTCATAGCGCCTCATTCTTTGGCTTGACCAGTCGTCAAATACAGCGGGCGAAGTCATTTTGCTCAATACGTGAATACGTCACCCAATCATACCTCGGATACATCTATCTGATAAAGAGAGGAGATTGGATGCTGTAATTCCGTGTAGCACATCTTGCCTACGATGCATTTGTTTCTTCTGCTTGCGCTGACAGCTGCTCTCACCGAGGCAACACTGCCCAGCTATCGCGAGACTGCCAAATTCGATTCCCGGATAACGTCTCCAGACTGGACTGTGCGGCCGCAGTAAGCAGTGAACCGGTCCCATATTTGGGAGACTGAACGCCCGACAAACACAAGGGCGCTAAAGGACTACTTCGTTTTCAAGCCTCCATTTTCCGAAGCCTCTACGTCAACCATTGCCCCAAGCACTCCGGAAGAACGAGGCGTGGAGCTTGGGGTATTAGTCAGCGACCCAAGACGAGGTAACGCCAGCTATCGTCATTCAACCCTCCCGCGCCAACGAGGTCAGCACCGTAGTGCACGTATCTTTGAGGATGCAGTACAAATTTTCAGTCAAAAGTGAAGGACACGCTTCCATGCAAGGCACTTCCAACATCGATAATGGGATTACAATTCATTTGCAGAATCTGAAGAAGATCCAGCAAAGCCATACTAAGAAGATCTTAGCCTTTGGGCTCGGGCCTCAGGTGGGGATATGTTTACACGGAGCTGCCCAGGCATGGGATACAGGTCAATGGAGCGAGAGGCTCTGATATTGGTGAGTGTGGTTCCACGGCCGGCGCACATGATGCGAAAGTTGGTACTCTGGATCGCCTAGTCGTCCACATATGTTATCGTTGACATTCCTTAAACTAAGATTGGGTAAGCTCTCTTCGACTTAATACCACTTCTCGTCCTCATCCTCGTCCTCATCCTCATCTTCCTGCGCCTCAGGGACAGCTCTATCAGTGCGGAATGACTCGACCACACCACTATCAATACCACGGTTGGTCACGAAGAACGCATGATCAATACCCAATGGGCGTCCCTGGCACAAGTAGCCAAGCGGGGTGTGCATAATGTCCTGACCTCTGCGACGAAGGGAAAGCCACTCCAGGATAAAGCTAATTGTTTCGGTCGTTCTTACTTCAGATCGGTGATTCATGTTGGCATTGTCGATGTACTTCACTAGTGGCGCACATTCCTCGTATTCCACGTACAACCGACCCGCAAAGATACCGAGCTCAATAGTAAGGCTTTGCGGAATGATGTGTTCGCGTTGAAGTGCTGGCACAGCGTAATATCGTAGGCCACTGAATGGTAGCATCTTCTTTGTGACTGGTGCCGAATACGTGAGGAGGTGCATTTTGGGGGGGAATGTTTGAGAGCGAAGTTGAGGAATCACAATCTCTGCTTCCTCGGCGATGATTACCATTGCGGTGGATGTGATGGAACTGTAAAGGACCCATTCGACGGGACGCTAATGCCATGATAAGTATGTTAACAAGACGGGAAAGATGTTGAGCTCACCAGAAAGTTGTCAATCAACCCACCCTTATTCGTCTCGATCGTCCTCATGAACTCTGCCGAAACGAACAAGCGGGACTCTGATCCTACAATGCCAAACTTCGCGCCGATGGACGTGCGTGATACAGCATCGAATACGTGTTCATATCCCACGTCCCTAGACAGACGACCAGTACTCACAAAGCCAGAGATGGCGGGGTGAAGTCCAGGAAACACATGGGCTTTGTAATGTAAAGCCTTTTGCACTTCACGCACTTCTTCAACTTGAAACTCTACCTCGCGCTCTTGTTCTACCTCCTCCAGCGCAGAAGAGTGAACGATGTTTGCTGTGTTCGACGTAGACAGGCGCAATTGGTTGAGCTTGTTCTTGAAAGTTTGGAGTTGCGAGAACATGACCGTAAGTGAGCCTGGACCGTGAGTATCTTCCGTGCGGCCTCCATATAGCTGCTCAAGTGTTTGTTGTTCAGGGTGTTGGAGCACCCTAACATATGCACTCCTGTCTTGAGCATCAGATAGGAACGCTGCGTTTTCCCATTCCGCGTTCATACGATTACAAAAATCGGTACCTTGGGAGACGTATAGGTTTTGGAGTTGTTCGTTGGTACGGCATGTCTGTTCCAACAACCAACGGACGACATGAGAAGAATTGACTTTGTCGTTTTCGTTCATTCCACAAACGTCAATAATGGAATGATGGGTTTCTGGAAACGCAAAGAAGCAAACAGACTGAGTAGTTGCAAGCTGTCGAAGGCGCATGGCGGCTGGTACAATGTCAGCTTTGAATATCTCGTAGATTGCATGTTTCTACTCACCTTGCACAGTATGATCCTTGGTCTGCCCAAGAGCAAGTGTAAGCGCACCACAAGCATGTTGAGGTAGTTTCAGATCTATGCCCCGCGTGTGCGCTTCATCCAGGTACACGAGACAATTGTCTAGATGGTCGGCGAACGGGGTTGCTAGCAAAGGGACTCGCGCCTTGGTACCACGGTATCGCACCCAGGCTCGATTGTCGGCACCGAAATACACAGCTGCTGGTGGCCCAGTATCTTTGTCCATCCATGCCTTGACCAAATCTTCATTACTCATTTCGAGTATGTAGGCACCGGCATCAATGAGAATGCGAATATTTTTATCCTTTAGCTGTCCGAGAAATTCGATCTCGGATAATCGCTTTCCAGCGTGAGCTACAAGATGGTATGCACGGTTTCGTTCTTGCAAGAGGTAGGTAAGCACCTCAGCGTTAGTCTGATGCAATGCTGGCAGATCACTTTGTTGGATAGTGAGCGGCAGCATCATCTTGTTATCGTTGGTGCCACTAAATCCAGTGGTCCGTGCATGTGTGAGTGTCGTATCGGATTCTGTCCGTTGGAACAATGGTAGATCCCATCCAGAAGCCTGTAGCTTGACGTCAAACTGTTTGGCATGCGCTGGGAATACAAAGTGGTTCATGTAGTGGTCAAGCACGGTTCTGTTCGTTCGAAGATGTCTCCAGAGATCCTCCACCTGCTCATGGTCATCGGGATTGATAACGTTCCAATGATGCAAAGCATCCGGAAGCGAATCGCAACTGCTAGTCCACCTATCGTACTCGCTAGCAGGGTCATGTGATGCTAAGATGTGGCGAAGAGCTTCGCAGAATTGGTCTGGGCTAAGACCAGTATAATAGAAAGCCAAGCAGGTGAAAATAATCGCGGCGTCAGGGTGACCAAATTCAGCCTGCTCGGAAGGAACGCCTTTTGCATCGAAGGGCACTGCCATCGGATCTCGTTTAGGGTGCAATCCATACTGTACGTTCCAGCGCTTTCTGAGACAAAGAAGCAGTATCCGATTGCGCAACAGACCCCGAACAAGCAATAACGTTTTGAACGCAATGTTCTCGTCGGTGAAAAATTTAGCCACACGCTTCAACAGGTTGTTGTCCAAGTGTTTTTCTAGGAGCACTCTGCGCAAGTTCGCATCGCAGCTATCCGAAGTATTGTCTGCGAAGCGAAGAAATGATGTCCTTCCGGTACAGATCTCATCGACTATGCGTTGGTGCAGATCGTCCTCCACATCTGCATGGAGGATGTATATCATCGGATAACCCTGACCACGCTCCAGAACTTCAACGCTGCGCGAAAACTTGCGCTCAAGCTCTGGAAGATGATCTTTTACGAGTGATAACAGAGATTGCGCTACTTTCCAGCGGTGCGGGTGTCCATCCACTGTAGTCTGCTTGCCGCTAGGATAGATGAGTTGAGTCTTTACCGCCAAAGAAACGTCCGACTCGTCGAGAACGTCCCGACAAATTGAGCTCAGGTATGCCTGGAACTCAAGCATTTCGCGTGCAGTCTCTAAGTTCGAGCTGGCAAGATGTTGAAGGCCACTAAGCTTATATGAAAGAAGGTGTTCGGGCGCAATCAGCACAACACCCTGACTGTCTAACATCTCCCGATGAAGGTCTCTGTAGAGCTGAAGTGTTTGTGTATTGATGTTGGTTCTGCGGGAGAAAGGAATGTGTCGTATCTCGCGACCCACTAAGCCACCCAGACGCGACTGAATCATTTGCGCGGTTGGCAAAAGCAATGGCTTTGGTACAATGAGCCGCGCGAGCTGCTTGCCGTCTCCTAGTACCGCCATTGCCATGGGAACAATACACGATGTCTTGCCTAGTAATGATTGTCAGAGAGCGCTTTGTATCTACAATATCGTGGACTTACCTTTACCCATGTTCAACTGCAACACCGTGTTGTTCATCGATGCGGGTGCAATGATTGCATGTGCAACATCAACCTGCTCTGGTCGGATCAGAATGTCACTATCAATCTCTAAGAGAAGCCAATCAGGCCATTCTAGTGGACTCCAATTCCCATGGCCGGAATTCTCAAGTTCTTCTTGGAGATTCTTAACCTTGCCATGATACAGCGCATTGTGAATCCGCATCAGTCGCTGCAACTTTGTGATGAGAATGCCATGCGCCACAATCGCCTCTTGTACTTGATTCCCAAACTTGCAAGACGAGCTCGAGCGCAGTTCCTCCAAAAGTGCGATCGACGTCGCGCAAGGCCAGAGGTTTCCGAGGTCTAGCCATGAGAAGCGGTCGTCATTGTTAGACAAAGCTCCATGAATCTGATACAAGTGAGTGGCCACCATCGTACGAAGATCTTGAATGCATTTTGCGTTGACTGTGATATTCGGCGTGGGATGCGAAACTTGGGTCTGACTGCTTGTCCTTTCAAGAGCGTCGAGGCTCATCTTTAGATCATGCCCGTACTGCTGGCGGAGAGGGTTCAATATCTGCACAAAATCGGAAAGAATCTGCCGTAGCTCAATGGTCTCTTTGCCTGGGATCCTGGCTATCATATTCTCCGTCGTACCGGTAGAAAGCACACTATCATCGGGTACTACTTGGCAAGCCTGGCTTCCCAGAGGTACTACGAGGGATTTACTGAGAAGATCCCTCAAGGTCGACGGTACGACAGGATCATGTGCTTTCCTGTAAAATGGTTCTTGTGTCCGATTCCAAGCCTCGGGATACGACATATCGCTCGGCCCCTCGTGATGTCGCAATACGTCTTCCACAAGCAATATGTACTCTGAGAGGGATAGGTTCGAATGCAAGCGTTCCCACTCAGGGACGATACGCTCCATTGCAAGACCTACATCGATGAGATCCGACTCGAACCTGTTCAGAGTGACTTGTTCATGTGGCCATTGCTCAAGAAAGACTTGCGCTAATCGTTTTCCCTCAGCTTCACACGCCTTTCGATGTGCTACTTCGGCCTTTGTCTGCATTCGCTGACGCTTCTCCGGTAAATCGACAGATATTACACGAAAGATGGATTGTAGACTGGGCGACTCATTAAGCCTGAACTGGCTGAATGAAGGACAGGATGGAGGTATTGAGTTTCTCAACGTCGGTAGAGACGCAAACGCTGACAGGATCTTGATGGTGTCCAGATCAGTTGAAGGATTGAGCGACATGAGACTTAGGAGAAACATCAAGCTATAGGGTTCGTCAAGGTCGGAGTGACGACATATATTCACAAGACTGCCCCACTGCTCATCGACGTTCTTCTCAACCAGATCGCTCAGGCTCGCGACCTCCGCCTGACGCACCCAGTGGAACCCACCGATAAGCTGCCAATCCTGTAATATCGCAGAAAGCTCTCGATGCGCGTGAAGTTGGAAGGGTCCCTTGAACAGGTTTGCAATGTGATAAACCTTGCGTGCTTGCATCGAATTGACTTGCTGGCCACGCGACTTGTACATCCGATCGCTAGCTGCTGCCCGAGTCGTATGCCCGACACTGCGCTCATAAATGCGGCGCCGCGCAAGGCCCCGTTTCCGAAGGTGGGACGGAATGTATGCACCGATTTCGGCATCCTCTACTGCATTTTGAGTAAAGACCCGAAGATGGTCCGACTTATCGAGTATTTTCTGCACAAGTCCTTCGTACTCATCATGTTGAACGGTTATGGTCAGCCTTGCGTTCCAAGACACAGTTTGCAGTGTTCGCTTGTGCTCCGGATAGTACACTCGCTTTGGACTAAGGTCTGCGATTGTTTTGAGAATGTCGATTGCTGCAGCTCCCAACGGATCCCATGGTTGACATTGACCCGATTGGAGCATGTGCAACGCTTCCTCGGTGCCGGTGCAGCCAGTCAAAGGATCAGGTATGACGAACGATGTATATGCATGAAATTGGGCCTTTGCATATAAAAGTCGCGGCTCAGGAGGACATGACAGGCGCCCAAGGACGTCGTCGATTCCAAACTTTACATAGTCAGTGCTGCCAGCAGCTCGGACCGCCACATGCATCCCATGGCGTGTAGAAGATATTCTTCCGCACGGTGCAATCACGCTGCGGCGTTTACTGTTTGCGACGTCACGAAGTACGATTTTGCTCTCGAAACCGTACAGTGTGCCAGCATCTTGATCGGAATCAATTTCTTCATTGAACTCTCGACATTGGAGAAGCCCTTTCGAGTTCACGAAGAACGACAGTTCCAAATGGCGTAGCTCGACAGATAGCTTTCCTCTTGAGTGGATAGGCTCAAAGATGGTAATCTTTCTTGCGTCTTCAAAATGACGAAAGATGTCGGCAATCTGTTTGAAGAGATAAGAATTGGGGTCGATCAATAACGTTCGGTTGCTTCGATGGGCTTTCTGATTAACAAGATCAATCCTCCAGTCGTTTATCCTTGTCTTCCACAGGACAGGCTTGCGTCGGATCTCGAGACACCTTGTGTTCAGGTTCAACCAATGCGCACAGTTTGAGATGAGTCCATCCGGAAGGTCAACAGTCTCGGAACCGACGAAAAGGTTAGACGGAATGTATTCCAACAGCTCACCCTGACTCCAAGCGCGGATGATAATGCGCCCATTCCGAGATCCAAAGTGTATCTCATGATTGTTTATCCGCGATGCGAGGACATACGACATGTCGAACTCAGCAGACGGAAAGGTGAGAAGATGCTGGTTACCGAAAAGCTGCTTCACTTCATCTGACTCTCGAATATCACGTGGAAGTCTTCCCAAGGGCTTGCCATCGACTAGCAAGTGACCCTCGATAAAGTTGTAGTGAACTACTTGTGTGTTTGCTGGATTCCCCGTCGAAGTCTTCATAACACTCACTACCCATCGTTCATGCATGGATGAGACTTGCTGCCAGCCGTCGAAGGATTTCCCAGCTGAACTTCCCGGATCCGACCATGATGCGTTGATCGCCATGCCAATACTTCGAGGACGGGCTCTTATGGACTGTAGTAAGAGTGATCTGATCTGGTAGGTTGTTTTCGTGTCTCGGATCAAGATACTCTTCAGGACTGGCGGTAGCTTGGCCAAGTCCACAAGAAGATTTTCTTGAAGAGCCAATGATGCCTGAACGAATGTTGACAAATCAGTCTCTGACAGCATAGCGTCTGATTTTGTAATGTTGGAGAATGTCCTGCGGCAGAGCAATGCAGCCCAAAGAGCGTATCCAGCGGCTGTTTCCGCGATAGAAGTCTCTTTGGCATTTCTAACATCGGCTCGGAGACGGGTAATCCAAGTCAAGGTGATGCGACGTGCCTGAATCAAGAGATTGTCTGCACGCGTCATAGGGCCTGCCAAGTCACAAAGGCGCAGACTTAACGTAATCATGACCTCCATACAGTGAACCTCACGCCAGTTCGACGTGATGTCGGTGAGGCGTTTCTCTACTTGTGCAGCAAGGCAGTCGCAAAACGACATGTCGTCGAAGACCGCATGAATGTCGCCGAGTGTTTCGTGCTTTTGCTTTGCCGGTCCAGCTTGAGTGGCAAGGTGATTGAACATGCGCATCGTACTCTCACTGCTGAAGTTTACGTTCGATGCGCCTAGTTCGACCAACATTGTCAGCCAGCGACGAGTGTTTCCTGAAAGCAGTCGCTGACAAGCCGTAAACTCTTGTATCGAGACGCTAGATGGACATTGCGTTTCCGATGCGACGATTTCATATGAAGATGGCCCAGTTGTCACAGTGGGAGGGTGTAGCGAGCTTGGTATTACGGAGTTGCGAAGCCCAAGCGGCATATGTACTCCGCACTCATGTTGGAAGGTCAATGGCATGTCGAAATCCTTGACCCAGGTGTTTGAATCCACATCGAAGTAGGAGAAGTTTAGCCCATTTGGATAGAGCACATCGGATTCGGATGCCTTCATCTTCTTCTTACTGACCTTGTAGTGCGTGCCACGGAATGATTTGGATGTCGATGCAACAGTAATACCGGTGGAGTGTCTCAATGCATATGTTTTGAGCGGGTCGCAGTCTCTCAAGAGTTTTGTAGGCGGCCCAGACTGCGGTTTGGCAGGGTAAGCCAACATGAAAATCTTCCACGTTGCATTACGATACGCCGCAAAAGACCTCGGAATAGCCAACTCAAAGACGACTGCTGCTGCTTTGGATGAGTCGCTAGGAATGAAGTCCTCGTGCGCATAGATCTGCATGCGGTTCCGAACCCTCCAGTGCCAGCATTTGGTACATCCCCTCACATCTCGCGTCCCATCGCGCTGAAAAGTGCAGGTACATGTGCCTCCAGAGATTCCCAAGGAATGTTCGTCAAACTCAGACCACCATTTTTCCAACTCTGATTTCTTCTTCTGGCGCGATGCCTCCGATGCGAGTCTTATCTTTTGGAGGAGGAGTTGCATTGAGCTACTGTTTGAAACATATTTCGACGCAAAGCACGTTTCTTTTTTCTCGGAGAATATGGTTGTCTGATGCTTACATCCCTCGCATCTGTCATGAAGATAGATCTGGATCTTGCGGAGTCGCCGCATTCCCGCAGCGGTCGGCAGATGCAGGGGATCTAAAAGCTCCGGAGTAAAGACTGGGTGATATTCCAAGAGTGTAGGGCAAATTTTGACCATGTACTTGTCCAGTCTCACCCAAAGCCTAAAAAGACTCAGAATGAAGATGGACATTTGCTCAGGATCGGAGTTGTACGCTGCCCCAACACTGTTCATGAGACCGAGTATCGCTTCTGATAGCTTTTCGCAAATCCATTCGAGAGTAGCATGTCCAGTCAATTGAGGTTCTTCCGTTGATTCAATCTTGATCTCCAATTCGGTCAATCGACGATACTTCTCTGTAAACTGCTCAACTTGTTCAATCGTGGTGTCATGCAGTGGTGGCAGTTGCAAAGATGGTCGGGTTCTCTGCTGTGAGTGAGGTAAATCCAACACGCTTTGGAGGTATGATCCACTGTTGGGAAGAGACAGGAAACGTGCTTGCGGATCAGCACGTGTGGGCAGCTTAGGAACTGGCCGTGTCGTGTCTCGCTTGAACTTCTCCCAGGCTAACTCCACCAGCTGCGTGACTTTCAAGATGCTCTCCTTGAAGAAGGCTGTAGTACAGTTGGATAGATGGACATGCGCTTCCGGAGACTCGTTTTTCTCTTGCTCAAGTTTTGTGAGACGACGGCATATTTTGGCTCGCAGGGTCATTGTCAGCTCAGGTGCCAGTCTTCCAGGGCATTCGAGTAGAAGCTCAATGAGTAGAGTGATGATCAAAAACTTATAGTTAACCCTCCCAGCCTCGTTTCCTAGCGAAAGTTGTAGTTGTCTCTGAATTCCCACACGTAGTGCAATCCAGAGAGGCAGTCTCCTCCATGGGAGTACCGTGGTCTCGATGTTCGCGTCATCACGAACTCGTTTCCTCAAGCGAGGAACATCTTCATTTACCGATGACCCGATCGACTCGAGCAAGGGTATGAGAAGGTGCGTTATAAGCCCTGGACTTCCTGTATCACGCGTTTCGACGATTGGGGTCTGCGCTTTTTTCGCAAGAGGTTGAAAGCATCTCAAAGGCTCCATGCTGCCCTTTTCTAGAAAGTCGGCCAGCGCATGTTGGAACGACGGCTTTTGAAACTCATCCAGTGGTATCTGAGCTGAACAGTCGGGGAAATCGCAAACAAGAGTGCCTTCGCTAGCCAGCACCTCGGCAGATGGGGGCGAAAGTTCGAAAGCTTCGAAGACGACAGCTTCTGTTTGGGTGCTATCATAGAATAATCAGCTATGGAATTTATGCTATGTCGATGCCCATGGACGGCAGCCATACCTAGCACTGTACCGAACGATAAGCGCGGCGTTCTGTTCTATGATATGCAGCAGGAGTGGTTCCTCTTGATTGAAGTTGCGAAATTTTGAGAGCAGCGACTGCGACTCGAGTCGACCATTTACATGGAGAGCTTGACAGCGACGAAGATACTGACGAACTGCATACCAGGGAGATGTCGCATTCTGGCTAGTGAGTCGGCTCAAAGTAAATGTAGCCTGAATGAGTCGGTCGATGATGGCATCACCGGTGCTTTCGATGTTGGCGTCCTGTTTGCCAGGAAGCTGTGGCGGTAAAACCAGGTGATTGAAGACTTCCATGAACACGGACATAGCGAAAGGTGGGGATGCTCAGGTTTCAGTTGATGGTAGAGGTAAGCTACGCGACAGGTTATTTGAAAAGGTGGGTGAACACCCACGAAAATCAAGGTGAGTGACTGCGGACGTAAGGCAGTTGATCGATTGGTTAATGTGAAAGTGAGCGAGATAGTGACGCGCCCAGCTACATCAATCGGAAGAGCCACATCCTTGGATTTGGGTCGACAGAAGATAGCTCCGTTTATGTAAGGCCAGACCTTTCTATATCAAACCAGGTGGGTCGCAATGGACGCATCACTGCACCAAGTGTGCTAGCGCTCCCGAGGAAGCGGCTTTACCGGAATCTTGGCATTTTGTATGGTAGTACATACGCCGTCCCCCTGACTTCCTCTGGCATGCCTTCCCGTTCGACATGGAAGACGATGCTTGGGGTTATCTTAGCAATCGCAGAAAAAAGCGCCGAGCTCCCTTCTAGCAGAGCCAATTTCAATGCATCTTTCTCTTAGCTCACTTTGAATGCATAAAACGGTGCTTGGAGCGCAATGCCTCGGCCATCTTCGAGTTTATAAATGACTGCACAATCAAGACGACACGTCGAAAATCTCAGCCTCCCAGCCCCTGATTCACTGCTCTAGTTCGTCGCTCGACAGCGCCATGCCGTCCTAGACGTCTTATATCCATTGTGCTCTTTAGACCATGCGTGGTAAGGGTCTGAACGCTGAGGTTCATCTGCAAGCCAGCGTTGTGTAAGCAGCAGAGCAGTTGATGAGGGAATTGAACCAAGATCCGCCTGTGAGAGGGGTAGGTGGGCCGGCGCGTAGGTAGGTGTTGAAGGTGAGCTTGATGGAAAGCTACTAATTTTTATAGCGCCTTCTTGTCGCCGCCGTCGAGAAACACTTGTAGTTGAGGGCGGTGACGAATCCACGCGCTTCAGCTAAGAGGATGTCGGAATTACGTGAGGCGAGGCATCGGGAAACTTGGGGTAGAGATATTCCAGCTCGGGCGAGTGTTGGGGTAAATGTGGAACGAGTCGCATGCTACTGTCGGCGGCGGGCTTGAGGGCGAGAGCGATACGTGGTTTGTTGAAAGCGATATGCAAGTCGGCGCGCGGGAGCAGCGCATTAGCCAGGTCGGTCGTGCATTATCAACGTGGTACCAATGGAACTCTCAGGACAGGGAGGGATAAAATCGTATCTAAGCGATAAAACGAGTTGCGCGGATGCATGTTCTTATCTTCAGCATGCGCGAACACCACACACAAGTTCCGGAGTCATTCTATACGGTCGGAAAAGCACATGTAAATTCCCGGTTGTAGACTACCCCTAGTTAGTGCAGAATACCCCGCTTTTAACCGTCGAAAGGAAGAGCATATGCTGTCTAGCGGCTAGATGAGAGAATTGATTAATTCACTGCTGATTTGTTCCCGCAAGAGTACTGTAGGAACGTGGTAAGAAGATGGTCATTACGGATTTTTTGTATCATGGGCTGTGAAAGTTTGTCGTTTCGTGTTGATGTGTTGACAACTACGTGTACATAGACTCGAAGGTGGCGTGGTGTGGCATCCCCAGCCTTGACGTGACTACTACAAACATGAAGCTATTGCATCCACATTCCTACCGCATGGCAACGTCTAAGTACACAAGCCGGTGGGTATTAATCACTACATAGAGCTGATCCACGACCTTCGTGTCCCGGGGCGAGTGCCTGTTATTTTCCTTGCTTTTGTGGCACCGGAACTGTTAAGTTGTGTCATGTACCCCGCTCCCAAACTGAACTGCCCCTGCCACGCCGCGCACACTCCACAAGTCGTTGTGGGACTTACGTATCCTTCTTCAGCATGTCGCATTCTTTAGTTATTGCGTTAACTTACGTTTTAGACTTTTAAGAATAGTCTAGAGAACGTCGTATATGTGGTATATACCTTTAATTATTACTAACTAGTAGGGAGGGCTAAGCTCTACTAGACTACAGTAAAATTATATAGTATATATTCACCTTTACTATTAGGAGGAAGTGGTGCGCGTGGCGTTAGACCGTGCATCCTCACCAGGCACTAACTGAGTAAGCACGCTCGCACAGAAACCTTCCTCGGCGCCTGCACCCAGCTTCGACTGTCGTCTCTCTAGCCTCATACCTACGCGCAACAGACTATGGCGACCTCTCTTTCACGAGTACCCGCAGAGATCGTCGAACTTGTTGCACGACACCTAGGTCTTTCGGATCTCCGCGATCTACGCCTCGTTTGCCGAGACGTCAACGCGAAAGTCACTGCGGGTAGTCGCTTCAAAGGTTTTTGCGTCCACAAGAATGTCGAGTTGCGGAAGTCGAACTTGGAAAAGCTAGGAGCTCGGCTGTGCGAGCCAGGTGTCCAGCAGTATCTGGAGCATTTGACCGTCACCGGACCTCTCATAGTGACAAAAGGCCTGGAGCGCATCATTCGCGAGAGAACGAAACCGGCCGATCTTGAAGACCCTTGTTGCTTGAAGCGCGATAATATTGGCAATCGCTCCAATGTGGAACGTGTTGCGGCTTCTCGATCTGACGTGGAAGACGCTATGTATCAACTGTCCGACTTCAAGCGCCAAATCGATGCTATCGACACAGAACGAGCGGTCGGTAATGACTCAACTGCCCTGACTGACTTATTCGACATGATCAGGACGCACTGCAAAGCAGCTGGGCTCAAGAGTCTCACTCTCCATCTGGTTGTCCGTAGAGAGCAAACCACTCTCCTCTCGCCAGCTGTGGGCGCTCCATTCCGACAGGTTTGGGAGGCCGCGCAGCATGTTTTTTCCGTCTCGCTGCAAGCCTGGCAACGTAGCGCTATCAAGATAGAGCGTCTGGACGTCTTCTCTGGAACAGAAGCGTGCGGGGTACAGACCTGCACATTCGCTGCCCCTCCGAACCAAACTGCCTTCAAAAACATCTTTACCGGACTGAAAGCGTTGTCTTTGAGCATTAGCAACCGATTGCTTCCGCTCAGTGCCGCGGAACAGCTTCGCGATGCCGACAGAGATGAAGAGCGTCCAGGCGGGCTGACTGCGCTGCAAACTCCTGCGGAGCTCAGGGAAGAACGCATGAGATTACTGAATGTCCCAAGTAATAGCACTGGGCTCGCAGACTGCTTGAGATGGACGGGAAGCCTAGAAGAGCTATTGATCCATGATTATTGGATTATCAACAGTTTCGATACCTCTGCTCCCGCCCTGACTGCCCGCAAAGCCTTGCTGAAATACGCCGCGGACAATGCACCACTTCCGAACTTGCGCAAGTTGAGCTTGCGGAAAGCCGACATCGAAGTCAACGCGCTTCTGAAACTGCTGAAAAACAGTCCACGCCTGAAGTCACTCACCATGCGAGAAGTGACGCTGACTCCAAGGGATGGCCAAAGCTGGGAGAAAGTTTTTGCCCATGTAACTTCCCATGAAGCGGAACTGACCCATGTCTACTTCGACAATCTCTTCGAGGAGATAGAGCAGCAGCATAGCTACGTCATTTGTTTTACCGCCGGTACTGAACCTGGTGAAGATGCCAGTGCTCGATTCGAAAGACTGAAGGTCCAATATTGGGACTGGCGGAGGCCGAGTGCAAACGGCTGGAATGCATTCGAGCTCCACCAGCGAGAGGACGTCCTGAGAGGCATTGCATACCAACTCAACTCACACTATATTATGGGATCGGTGCAGAACTCGGCGTGGATGGAACAACGAAGGCGCAATCACGGTCCTCTTGGTGCGTAAAATGCCCTCTGAAGCGTAAGCAACCCCTACTCTGAAGTCGAACGCGTTCGTGCTACGGTAAGCTGACATAGCAATTAGACCCTCACCGAGGAAAACATTTCCGGATTTACGAATGACGGAAGGGAATTGCACGGGACAGAAGCAATGGGAGCCTTTCATCAAGTCACAGTATTTCTGGAGAGACTAATGAAACTCGATTCTCTCTCGTGTATAACGAGGATCACTTCTAGGCCCAGTGGACCCACGATCCCTCTTTCACAGATGTCCTTCAATCCTTCACTCACTGTGTGGACTTTACAACCTATCACTGACCATAGAACAATCTTTCACTAACTGTAGACACTCGTCACCCCTCATTCCCACAATCCCTCAATCCTGCATGCATCACCGCCCCCCATAACCGCCCCCACATTATACCGCCACACGTTCGTGAAGCGGTTCGATGCCTAGCTCTATACAGAAGCAAAACTTCAGTGGTTGCTCTATAGTACTCTTCGCAGCACCCATCCCTCTCCATTCTAGACACCTTTTTCTACCATTTCCCACCATGGTCGCAGCAGCAGTCGCCCACCAAGCCGTCCTCCGCTTCGGTGTCCCCTACACTTCTGTCAGCGTCGAGGAGCGCGGTCTCTACGCCTTTCCCGCCAACGAATCCGTCAAAGAACACTCCTTCCCCCTCCGCGATGCCCGCATTGCCCCCGAGCTCCTGCCCGGCACGGCCGGCATAGACGCTCAGGGCTTCGCATTCGTCAAACACAAATCCGCACTGCAGGACGCGCAGGATTGGATGGCTGGCGACGCCGTCGAGAAGACGTACATCCCCGAGATCGAACAGCTGGCGTGCGACGCCACGGGCAGGACGCGCGCGGTGGTTATGGACGCGTCATTCCGCCTCAAGCCCGCTAACAAGCAGGTTAGGCCGAACTAGTACCGCAAGCGCGGGGACGCGATTAACGCGCAGGTGGCGCTGATGCCAAAAAGCATAATGGCGGCTGCGTACTGCGCCCCCATAGCTCGCTCATGTACTCACGCTGTAACCCACAGTCTACGGCCGCGAAGCCGCCGGCGTAATCGAGCCCGCGCGCCAGGCCCATATATACTACACGTGCCAGGGTATGCGCGACGCTGCACGGTACCGCCGCCAGGATATCTACGACCTGTGCAGGCAGACTATAGATACTAAGGACGCGGTCGCGCGCGGTAAGATATAGTAAAAAGACGTCCCGCGCTATATAGCCTTCTCTACCTAACGGCTACTATATACTAGTAATATACTCTCTACCCTAGGTCTAGATATATAATATAGTTAAAATTATAAAAAGAATAGAAACTAGTATCTAACCCCTTATATACTTAATCTAATTATATAGTTTAGTTATATATATTATATATAATTACTATAATTATTATAATTATAGTAAAACTAGACTAGAAAAAAGAAAAAAATTATATATAAAATATTAGTAATAGAAATAAAACTAATAAATATATATATATAAATTAATAAAATAGTTTATATTATAAATTATATAATTATAATTCTATTAAAAGTAATATATTCTATAAATAAATTACTTATCTATATAAAATATTTATTTTATTAAAATTCTATTAAAGTCTACTATTATCTATAATATAATATTTAGAAATATATTAAACTAGAAAATAAAATAAAATATAATTAAAATAATATTTAGGTTAATTAGTATCTTTATCTTAATACCTAGGGGATATATATCTAATAAGTAGATTAAAAAGTAATTATTATAGAAGTTAGTTAATTAATAGACTAAACTTATAAGGAATTATAATAGAGATATTATAATATTATTATAAAAAATAGAAATACTATTTCTAATATATATAAAATAAATATAAATATCTTCTAGTTTTATATTTTTATTAGAGCTTAGAGATAGGTATAAAATAAATTCTATTAACTTTTTTTTATAAATTTTTCTACTAATTTTATAAGTATAAATACTAACTATATATAATAACTAGAAAAGTAATAGTAAGGTAGTATATAGTTAGAATATAGAAATAGATTTAAAAGAATATAATATAGAATTTATAAATAAATAGTATAATAATAATAATAATAATAAAATATAGAAATAATAATATTAATAGGGGAAATAATATAGTAATATTATTATAAATATAAACTAGAGTAAACATAAATAATTTATAAATTAAATTATAAACTTAATATTTTATTTTTTAAATAAAACTAGTAAGTATACTAATCTAATAATACTAAACTTAAATATATATTTAAATATAATAGATTATTTATTTTTTTTTAGATAACTATTATAATATTAGAGGTCTAGAATATTATTTAACTAGTAAAGGTATATTAGAAAATATAGTTTAATTATTTTAGTAGTATAATATACTATATATTTAATCTAATTATCTTAATTAAATTATAATAAAAATTTTAGTAATAAGTTTAATAATATAAATTATATTAACTAGAACCTATTTAGTTTCTTTAAAGTACTTTTAATTAAGACTAATAATAGTATAATATTTTTAAATCTAGTTTATAAAAATTATTAAGAAATACTTCTAGATAGTATTATATACTATTAAATTATATAGTCTACTTAGATTTTATATAAATAGAAGTAAAATAATCTAAAGTAATTTTTTTTTATTTTAGAATTACCCTACTAAATACTCTATAAATTAAATCTAGATTTTAGTAGTTATTAAGAAATATTATTAGATAGTATTAAATTCTATTAGATTATATAGCCTATTTAGGTTTTATATAAATAAAAGTAAAATAATTTAAAATATTTTTTTTTTATTTTAGGGTTACTCTACTAAATACCCTATAAATTTAATCTAGATTCTAGTAGCTATTAGAAAATACTATTAAATAGTATTAAATTCTATTAAATTTTATAGCCTATTTAAATTTATATAAATAAAAATAAAATAATCTAAAGTAATTTTCTTTTACTTTAGAGTTACCCTACTAAATATTCTATAAATTTAATCTAGGTTTTAGTAACTATTAATAAATACTACTATATAATATTATATAATATTAAATTATATAGTCTATTTAGATTTTATATAAATAAAAATAAAATAGTTTAAAATAATCTTTTTTTATTTTAGAATTATTCTACTAAATACCCTATAAATTTAATATAAATTCTAATAGTTATTAAGAAATACTACTAGATAATATTATATACTATTAGATTATATAGCCTACTTAAATTTTATATAAATAGAAATAAAAAATTTTAAAATAATTTTTTTTTACTTTAGAATTAAATATTATTTAATAGTAAATAGTATTTATTTTTATAAATTAGTATAGTAAGGCCTAAATTATATTATTTAGATATTATTAATATAAATAATAGATTTATCTTTTTATAAATTAGCTAGTAGTTTATACTAGAATTAAAGCTAAAGATAAGATACCTATAAAGATTATATATTTTAAAAGAAATATAATTCTACTTTATATTTAATATTATATATAAATAAAACTAAGACTTAATATCTATAAAATTAATAAAATTATTAAAATCTATTAGAAACTATTTAGTTTTAAATATAAAAATGGTATAGACCTAAAATATTTTATTAATATTATTACTAATTTTCTTACCTAGATTCTAGATTATTTAATAAGAAATCTTAATATTTAGTATATAAAGAAAATAGAATAACTATTAAAAAATAATAAAAAGTATAACTTAATTAATAGGGATATTTTTATTAGTATTTTAAGGTTAAATAATATATAATATAAGACTATTATATAGAATTTTATATAATCTAATATTATTTTATATTAATTAACTTTAAATAATATAAAATAGTATTAAATAATACTACTCTCTATAAGTTAGTATTCTATCTAGAATTAAATAGGATTAATAATAATAACTAAAATAATTATAACTTCTATAATTAAGTTTTAATACTACTATTTTTTTTATAAGTTATAAACTAGATTTAATAATAGTATTATATATACTATAGTATAATTAACTTATTTTATATAAAATATTTATAATTTAGTTTAATTTTTAAAACTACTAGCTATTTAGTAGTCTAATAGTATAATTCTATTAGTATATATATATAAAAAATATTTATTTATACTATTTAAATATAAGGTTTTAAAAGAATAGTTATTTAGTAAATTATTTATAAATAATAAAATTATTATTTATTTTTTATATTTATATATTTTATACTAGTAGTACTTATAAATATTATTTTTTATAAGTTATAATAAGTTTTATTATAGAAATAATTAAATACTAATTAAATATAGTTTTTATTAAGTTAGTATATATTAGTAATTTATAAGCTAGCTAGTATACTTATATTATTTTATAAATAAACTATAAATATAAAAATATAATTTAAAATATAAAAATTTCTAAAATAAAAACTAAATTTTAATATTCTAGAAGTTCCCTTTACTATATATAGTTTTCTAGAGTAATTTAAAAAAATTATTTATTAAATTTAATTAACTTTTATATATCTACTAAAAAATATAATAATATTTATTTAGAACTAAGTTTTAACTTTTATTTTTAACTAGATTTTAATAGTAAACTTTAATTTTATTATTATATTTATATATTTATTAGTTTTAATACTCTTAAATTTATTATTTTATAATCTATTTAGTATTATTTTTTAATTAGAAAACTAAAGTATATTAGGTTATAGAATATATACTATATATTCTATAAAAAGTAGTATATATATAAAGTAGTAATACCTAATATTCTATTAACTAATATCTAGTATTCTATTAACTAATACTAATTATTCTATCTATTAACTAATACTAATTATTCTATTAACTAATATTTAATATTCTATTAACTAATACTTAATATTCTATTAACTAATATCTAGTATCTAGAAATTATAATAGAAGTAGTTATAAAAGTTTAACTTTTCTATAGCCCCCTTTAATATAATTTTTTATATATATCTAAACTTTTCTATTAACTTCTATTATAAAATATATTCTTTTATATATTAATATTACTAAAATCCTTTTTTTTAATAGTATAATATACTAGTAATAGACCTCTTACTAAGTTATATTTTAGTAAGTTACTATTTAATAATTTCTCTAGTAATAATTTTTTAAAAGGTAGTCTATTTATTATATAAGTAATATATATATTCTTAATTACTATAGAATTTTTAAATACCTTTTTATTATATTTTATAATTATATCTATTTATAAGCTAAATTATACTATAATTATACCTTTTTTAATATATATATTTAAAATAGTATTCTAAAGTAAAATTATAAATATTTTATATTTAAACTTTACTCTTAGTATATATTATCTCTTTTTTATTTTTAACTATTTTCTAAATTTCTTTTATATAAATAAATTTATATACTCTATAACTTTTTCTTTTTTTACTATATAATATAAAACTTTAAATAAGTATTCTTTTACTATAGTTATATAGTTTTTTTTTTATTTACTAGATAGTATTTTTTACTTCTATACTATTATTTTTACTATTTTAAATTCTATTTAAATTACTATCTATATTTATTACTATTTTATTTTTCTAATAATTTTAATAGTCTAGCCCTACTTTACTATTATATATAATAATATAAACCTTATTATATTTTTTTTTATAAGACTAAACTTAGTATATATACCTCTTAAATACTATAATTAAACTAGTTAGTTTTATTTTAAATTTATATTTTTTTTTTTATTTTTTCTAAATAATATATCTTTCTTTACTATAAGTTTACTTACTTTATTTTCTATATTAGTAAAGAACTTTTTACCTCTTTATACTATATTCTTTATATCTATAATACTATTTTTTAATTCTATAAATAGTCTACTACTCTAATTACTATAGCCCTATTAATTATATTATTTATTATATTTATATTTACTTCTAGTAAATTTTAAATAAACTTTTTATACTTTTATTTCTCTTTACTTATTATAATATTTTTAGCTATTATAGTAAATAAATTTTATATACTTATTATTTTTTATATTATTATTTTTTTTAATTTCTATTTTAGTTTTTTATTTACCTTTTTTATACTAGTTTTTCTTAACTACTTTTTTTCTTTTTTTTTATATTTTAGTTCTTTTTTTTATTATTCTATCTTTTAATATACCTCTTTTTAGTACTAACTTTACTAGTACTTTTATATATTTTTTTAATATTAATTTTTTTATTTTCTACTATCTAACTCTTATACTTTTATATAATAAACTAGATAATATTTTTTTTTAAAGTATATTAATATATCTATTATACTATATTCTCTAGTATAGGTATTATAAAAATATTATTAGTAAAACTATTTTTATTATATACTTTTCTATATATAGGGTCCCTAGAATATATAGTTTTATATATATACTATAGTATATTTAATAAATTATTTTTAATTAGTTTTTTTTTTTTATAAATACCTAATAGTATATATAAGGCCAGGATATAGTTAAATAAAATAAATACTTTTAGAATTAAATAGATAAAAGAAACTATATAAATTAAGACTAAACTTAAAATACTAAAATAGAGAGAATTCTAGAAAGGGACTCTCTATATACTAGGTATTTAAGATCTACTAACTAATCTATATATAGGCTACTAAATAAGGCCTAAGCTTAAAAATAAATAAATATTCTATAAAGGGATTTAATTTTAGATTAAATTAATCCTTATAGTATATATATTATTATTATTAGTATATTTATTATTTAATACTAGTAGTTATATTATTCTTATTATATACTAATATATAATATTTTTCTAGTCTAGTTTAATAGCTATCTAATTTTAGTCTAGACTATAGCTAAAATTAAATAGTATTATATATTTCTTAGTCTAAACTATAATTAAAATTAAATAGTATTATATATTTTCTCTACCTTAGTAGCCTACTAATTTTAACCTAAATTAGGGCTAAAATTAAGGCTATCTCCCCTATTTACTATAGCCTATATAATATTTATTTATTTTAATAAAACTTATAATTTTATATTTTATATATTATATTATTATACTTTTCTTTTTAGTAAAATATTTTTTTACTTTAGTAGAGAATACTATACTACTACTATACCTAAATAAAAATATAAAATTAAAGAGTTAATTAATAATCTATTTAATAACTATTTTTTTTTATAAAATTATAAAAACTTTATTATTTCTACTAAGGCTAAAATACCCTATTCTAGTTTATAAGTATATAGTAATAACTATTACTATAATATATATAGTTTAATTATTATTAGAGCTACTATAAAGTATAATATATTTATTTATTTATATAATAATTATATAATTTATAACTATTTTTATAATAGTATAACTAAATATTATCTCTAATACTCTAACTATATTAAAATAGTTATAAACTAATAGTTTTTTTCTTTTATTTTACTTCTATTTATCTACTTTAGTATAATCTACTAATTTAAGGTATTTTCTACTAGTATTATAGAAATCCTATTTAAGCTATATAGTATTTTTATATTTCTAATTAATTTATATTTTAATTTTTATTACTTTTAATCTATATTATCTCTAGCTAAACCTATTACTTTTACTATATAACTAAATTATAATATAGCCTCTTCTCTAAAGTTTTAACTATAATATACTTTAATATAGATATAATATATACTAGATTTTTAGAAGTCTTTACTAGTATTATTATATAGTAAGTATATCTAGTATTTATTACTATACCTAAAACTAAATTTAAATCTAAGCTTTTTTATTTATATACTATTATAAAGAATATAGCTTATATATAATAAAATATAATAATAAAAACCTTCTACTTTATATAAATCTAAATAATATAAAAGTATAAATATAATATTTCTATAGTTTTTATTAAATTTTACTAAAACTTTACTCTTTACTATACTAATTTTTTTTAAAAGATTTTTCTTTTTTTCTTTTATATTTTATCTTCTAGGGCTATATAATCTAAGACCCTTTATTTATAAAAATATTAGTAAATAGTTTAAAAATAAATTATAATCTACTTAAATATAATAGAAGTTCCCCCTATTATTAAAAAATACTATAACTATATATATTTAAATCTATTTAAAAAATATTATTATACTTTTTAACTCTTTTTACTAGAATAAATTAGCTAGTTTACTTAATTTAAACTTATTTTTATTACTCTAGTAGTCTTCCTTAGTTTCTCCCTCTAAGGTAATAGATTTTAAAAGGCTTATAACTTTACTACTAATATATTAGTCCTTAAAAAAATATATAAATTTACTAGTTTATAGTATTTTTAAAATATACTTCTCTATATAGTACCTATAGAAATTCTAGATTATTTTAATTCTAATTTACTAGTTTTTTAAAAAGAGACTAGCTTTTTTATTATAAAACTAGATAATTATAAAATAAAAAATTAAAATAAAAAGCTATATAATATATTTAAAATATAGATATATAATTATTTTATTATAAAATATTTTATTTTTATAAATTAGTTTATTAATATAGTATACTTTCTTAGTATTTTTTAATATAGGAAGAACTTAAATATCTTTATTTACTAGAATATATATTATAATTATAGTAGAACTAGACTAAAAAAAAAAAAAAAATTATATATAAAATATTAGTAATAGAAATAAAACTAATAAATACTTATATATAAATCTATAGAATAATTTATATTATAAATTATATAATTATAATTCTATTAAAAGTATAAGATTTTAAAAATACTAAATTTTTATAGAAGTAGAATAAATACTTCTATTAAAAGGGTAGAATCTATAGAAATAAACTAGAAGATTCTAAAATAATAAAAATTAGAATAATTAATATATAATCTAAAAGAATTTCTATATAGTTTCTATTTTTTATAATTAACTTAAAATATTATTTAGAAGTAGTTATTTTTATATTTAAATTAAAGCTATTTATATATATATAAATATTTAGTCTTTTTTTAATATTATTATATTATATTCTATTATAATATAAAATTATTATTTAATTTAATACTTATCTCTATTATATTTTATTCCTTAAATAATCTTTAAAGTATAGACTTAAAATAGATATATAGAAAACCCCTTATAATATTTTAACTATTTAAGGATTTAAGTTAATATAATAATACTAAATATACCTATTAGTTTAAAGGGTTTTAGAGTAAATACTATTTTAGGTCTAGCTAATAATCTAGTAACCCTTTTAATAGTATAAATTAAAAAAATAGAATAGTTTAAAATATAACTAGTTATAATTATAGAATAGATTTAAACCCCTATAACTATAATAGTATACTTACTAAAAATTAATTTTAAAATTCTAGAACTCTATAATAGAGAAATAAAGACTAATTTTAAAATATTTTTAATAAATATAGAGTTATACTATAGATATAACTATAATATATTTAGAAATAACTAAATAAAGATTTTAACTACTATAATATATATAATAGAAAGGGTAGTAGAATAAATATATCTAATTATTAAAGACTTTCTAGTATATAAAATAAAAAGACTATAAAAATCTTTATATTCTAGAAAGAATTTAAGAAATAAATTAAGATTATATTTAATAAAGTAAATAAAAAATAATAGGCTAAATAATTTATTTAATATATTAAATAAATAGAATTAGCTAGTAAATACTCTATTATATTTTAATAACTCTAGACTAAAATTAATTAAAATAATACCCTATTATAAGTAGCCTACTATAATAGTTTAAAAAAGTTAGTTAAAAATAAACTACTTTATTATAAGAAACCTAAAAGTTTAAAAGTTCTAAATATATTAAATTATAGAATATATATTATATATTCTATAAAAAGTAGTATATATATAAAATAGTAATATCTAATATTTTATTAACTAATATCTAGTATCCTATTAACTAATACTAATTATTTTATCTATTAACTAATATTAATTATTCTATTAACTAATACTTAATATCCTATTAACTAATACTAATTAT
>MU001516.1:542323-555673 GCA_010093485.1 Karstenula rhodostoma CBS 690.94
TAATACTAATTATCCTATTAACTAATACTAATTATTTTATTAACTAATACCTAGTATTTAGAAACTATAATAGGGGTAGTTATAAAAGTTTAACTTTTCTATAGCCCCCTTTAGTATAATCCTTTATATATATCTAAACTTTCCTATTAACCCCTATTATAAGGTATATCCTCCTATATACTAATATTACTAAAACTTTTCTCTTTAATAATATAATATACTAGCTATAGACCTCTTATTAAATTATATTTTACTAAATTACTATCTAATAGTTCCTTTAGTAATAATTTTTTAGAAAGTAGTTTATCTATTATATAGATAATATATATATTCTTAATTACTATAAAATCCTTAAATATCTTTTTATTATATTTTATAACTATATCTATCTAGAAGCTAAACTATACTATAGTTATACCTCTTTTAATATATATATTTAAAATAGTATTCTAAAATAAAATTATAAATATTTTAATTTTAAACTTTACCTTTAGTATATACTACCTCTTTTTTACTTTTAATTATTTTCTAAATTCTTTCTATATAGATAGGTTTATATACTCTATAACTTCTTCCTCTTCTACTATATAATATAAAACTCTAAATAAGTATTCCTTTACTATAGTTATATAGCCTTTTTTTTATTTATTAAATAGTACTTTTTACTCCTATACTATTATTTCTACTACTTTAAATTCTATCTAAATTACTATTTATATTTATTACTACCTTATTTCCCTAATAATTTTAATAGTCTAGTCCTACTTTATTATTATATATAGTAATATAAATTTTACTATATCTTTCCCTATAAGGCTAGACTCTATATATATATCTCTTAAATATTATAATAATATTAGCTAGTTTTATTTTTAATTTATATTACTTTTTTTATTTTCTCTAAATAATATATCTTTCTCTACTATAAGTTTACTTATTTTATTTTCTATATTAGTAAAGAATTTTTTTTCCTCTTTATACTATACTTTCTATACCTATAGTACTATTTTTTAATTCTATAAATAGTCTACTATTTTAACTATTATAGCCCTACTAATTATACTATCTATTATATTTATATCTATTTTTAATAAACTTTAAATAAACTTTTTATACCTTTACTTTTCTTTACTTATTATAATATTTTTAGCTATTATAGTAGATAAGTTTTATATATTTACTATTTCTTATACTATTACTTTTTTTAACTTTTATTTTAGTCTTTTATTTACCTCTTTTATACTAATTTTTTTTAACTACTTTTTTTTTTTTTTTTTTTTTATATTTTAGTTCTTCTCTTTATTATTTTATCTCTTAATATACCTTTTTTTAGTACTAATTTTACTAATACTTTTATATATTTCTCTAATATTAATTTTTTTATTCTTTACTATCTAACTCTTATACTTTTATATAATAAACTAGGTAATATTCTTTTTTAAAATATATTAATATATCTATTATACTATATCCTTTAGTATAAATACTATAAAGATATTACTAATAAAGTTATCTTTATTATATATTTTTCTATATATAGGACCCCTAGAATATATAGGTTTATATATATACTATAGTATATCTAATAAATTACTTTTTATTAGTTCTTTTTCTTTATAAATATCTAATAGTATATATATTATTATTACTAGTATATTTATTATTTAATACTAGTAGCTATATTACCCTTATTATATACTAATATATAATATTTTTCTAATTTAGTTTAGTAACTATCTAATTTTAGTTTAAACTATAGCTAAAATTAAATAGTATTATATATTCTCTCTACCTTAGTAGCCTACTAATTTTAACCTAGATTAGGGCTAAAATTAAGGCTACCTCTTCTATTTACTATAGTCTAAGTAATATTTATTTATTTTAATAAAACTTATAACTTTATATTCTATATATTATATTATTATACTCTCCTTTCTAGTAAGGTATTCTTTTACTTTAGTAGAGAATACTATAATACTACTATACCTAAATAAAAATATAAAATCTAAAAGTTAATTAATAACCTATTTAATAACTATCCTTTTTTATAGAATTATAAGAATTTTATTATCTCTATTAAAGTTAAGATACTCTATTTTAGTCTACTAGTATATAGTAATAGCTATTACTATAATATATATAGCTTAATTATTACTATAACTATTATAAAGTATAATATATTTACCTATCTATATAATAATTATATAATCTATAGTTATTTCTATAATAGTATAATTAAATACTATTTCTAATACTCTAACTATATTAGAATAATTATAAACTAATAGTTTTTTCCTTTTATCCTACTCCTATTTATCTACCTTAGTATAACCTACTAATTTAAAATACCTTTTACTAGTATTATAGAAATTCTATTTAAGTTATATAATACCCCTATATTTCTAATTAATTTATATTTTAATTTTTATTACTCTTAATCTATATTATTTCTAGCTAAGTCTATTACTTCTACTATATAATTAAATTATAGTATAGTTTTTTTTTTAAAGTTCTAACTATAATATACTTTAGTATAGGTATAATATATATAGGAATAATAGCTATAATCTATATCTAGTATACCTTTTATATTTATAAATTTATAGATAGTATATACTAGATTCTTAGAAATCTTTACTAATATTACTATATAGTAAGCGTGCCTAGTATTTATTATTATATCTAAAATTAAATTTAAATCTAAGCTCTTTTACCTATATACTACTATAAAGAGTATAGCTTATATATAGTAAAATATAATAATAAAAACCTTTTACTTTATATAAATCTAAATAATATAGAAATATAAATATAATATTTCTATAGTTTCTATTAAATCTTATTAAAACTCTACTCTTTATTATATTAACCCTCTCTAGAAAATCTTTTTTTTTTTTTTTTATATTTTATCTTCTAGGGCTATATAATCTAAGACTTTTTATTTATAAAAATATTAGTAACTAGCTTAGAAGTAAATTATAACCTATCTAGATATAATAAAAGTTTCCCCTATTATTAAAAAATACTATAACTATATATATTTAAACCTATTTAAAGAATATTATTATACTTTTTAACTCTTTTTACTAGAATAAACTAGCTAGTTTACTTAGTTTAAACTTATTTTTATTACTCTAGTAGCCTTTTTTAATCTCTTCCTCTAAAATAATAGATTTTAAAAGGCTTATAACTTTACTACTAATATATTAGCCCTTAAAAAGATATATAGATTTACTAGTTTATAGTATTTCTAAAATATATTTTTTTATATAATATTTATAGAGGCTCTAGATTATTCTAATTCTAATTTACTAGTTTTCTAAAAAGAGGCTAGCTTTTTTATTACTAAGCTAAATAACTATAAGGTAGAGAATTAAAATAGAGAGCTATATAATATATTTAAAATATAGGTATATAATTATTTTACTATAAAGTACCTTACCTCTATAAATTAGTTTATTAATATAGTATACTTCTTTAGTACCTTTTAATATAGAGAAAACTTAAATACCTTTATTTACTAAAATAGAGATAGTATAACTATTTATAAAATTAGAATAAACCTTATTTTATTCTCTTCTATAGTAAATAACCTATTTAAGGAGGTATTTATTCTTCTCTATTAGCTAGTATTTATATAAATATAAATAGAACTACCCTCTATTCTATAGAATATACTAAAAGAAGATCTAAAAAATATAATCTTTAGTTTTAATATTTTTAATATAAATAACCTATAACTTAAATATAATATTAGTTTTATTATTTAATAACTTTTATAGTTATTTAATATAAAGGGTTTTAAAAGTTATTTATTTACTAGTATTAAAGACTATATCTAGATATAGTAGTACTATAACCTTATCTAAAAATTTTTTAATATACTTTTAAATCTTATATATTTTATAAGCGGCTAGTCTAGCTATAATACTAAGGTATTAAGCTTATAATTTAAAAATAGTTATATAATTAATATCTAGAATATATTCCTCTATAATAGTTTTATTACTATTATTCCTTAATACTATAAGGGCTATAATAGAGATAAATTTATAAAGACTATTTATTATTTTTTTTCTTATAAAGTAGATAGCCTTTTAGTCTAGTATATCTAGCTTATTCGTCCTTTTTACTTTACTATATAGGGATAAATTAATAAAGAGATATATAACTATTATTATAATTAAGTCTAGAATTATTTATTTTAACTAGATTTATTTAGTAAATAATAGACTACCTCTTAGGCTTTTAGTTATATTATAAGGTAGGTAATACTTTATTAAATAAAAAAAAAGATTAATATTAATATAATATACTATCTCTTTATTATCTTTAATAGAAAGCTTTCTACTACTAATTACCTACTATAGGAATTATTAAAGGAGAAGGTTAATAAGATAATAGATAAAGTAGAGGTAAAAGTTTATAAAATATAAACTAGCTATTTACTAGAAATAGCCTATATAGTTTATATTCTAGATATTTTAAAAATTTTTATTTATAAATTTAATAATTTAGAAATATATTTTAAAATATCTACTAAGTAGTATAAGGCCCTAGAATTCCTTTTAATCTAAAAAAAAGAGGCCCTTTAAAAAGCTAAAAAAGCTATTTATTCTAATTATCTAGATATTAATATAGTATAATTATTATAAAAGAATTTTAGAAAGTTAGTCTAGTTTAGAGAATAATAAGAGTAAGCTCTCTATATAATTTTAATAGGGGAGAGTATAGTTATCTATATTATAGATACTAAATTTAGTAAAAATCTCCTTTTTTTTTTTTTTATTTACTTTCTAGACTATAGTTAGATTATTATTATTATTCTACTAGTAATACTCTACTTTAATCTTTTTTATTATTATTCTAAATTATAGATTAGAGTTACTATATAATAGTAAAGAGTATATAATAAATAAATATCTATTATTCTAGTAATCTCTAAAAATATTTTAAATAATTTCTTCTAGGCCTATATTACTAAATAGAAAGTATTAGAAATATTAAAAAAAATTATAATAAATAAGTTCTATTATATTATTCTCTTAAATATAACCTATTATTCTTATCTTTATAATTTCTATATACTTACTAAATATTATATTCCTTTTATATTTTTTTCTATAACCCTACTACCTATTAAATAGAATTAAACCTTTTAACTTTTTAAATTTTCTATTAATATTATAACCTTTAGAGAGTCTATTATTTAGCCTAAAATCTAGTATAAAATTTATACTTTATATATAATAAGTATAGACTCTATAATAATTATAGTAAAATATATTAAAGAGATTTTTTAATTATATAAAAAGATTTTTATTTATATTAATCTTACTATAACTATAGATATACTGGCTCTATAGCTTAACTATCCTAAATACTATAAAAAAATAAAAAAAAAAAAATAATTTATAAATCTAGTATAATTCTAGGTCTTAGAAATAGGTATTATAGTAGCTATAAGTATCCTTATAAAAGGCCTAAATATACTAAATATATATATAATACTATATTTTATACTATTAGTAAACTTTTATAGTCTTATCTAGGTAGATAAATAGATTAGTTAGAATAGTAAATCTAATTTTACTAGACTAGTACTAGTAAATACCATCCCTAATATATATTTTAATAAGGCTAGTAATATAGTAAAAATACCTATTCTTATCTATATATAATTCTAGTTTCTAAATAAAATCTACTATTATATTATTATTAATAGCTTTCTAAATAATAATATCTTAAGAATAATATATACCCCTTTTAAATAACCTTATAATATTTATATACTAAAATTTTACCCTTTTATATAAACTAGTTCTATTTAAATATTATAAACTCTCTAACTAAAGAGATAGCTATTAGTAATACTAATATTAATATTAATATATTAGAATCTATTACCTTTATATACTCTAATACCCTATAACTATACTTATAGAAATATAATAATATCTATAAAATAACTCTTTTTTTAAAATAAGTTTATACCTATATAGCCCTAATATACTACTCTAATTTATAAATAGCGAGCTCTCTATTATATATACCTTTTATCTCTATTAAATAAAGAAAAGAATTTAATTTTTTTATATAGAATACTAATAATACTAGTAAACTATATACTAAATTATTTTATAATAAATTATCTATTTATATAGCCTACTAGAGGCTATATTATATTACCTATTTTATTAAAGAAAATCTATTTAAATATAAATAGAATTAGTATACTAATATTAATAATAGCTAAGTTAAATATATTAGAAATACTATTATAATCTATTAATATACTATAGATAATAAATAGATAAAGGGTAATTACTAGTTTTATTTAATACTTACTAACTACTACCTAGAATAAATATTTCTAGAAATAAATAAAGTAAAAACTATTCTAGCCTAATAAAGTCTCTATATTAATAAATATATAATTTATAATACTTAGACTATTCTTTAAAATAAATATAAAGCTATATACTTTAAATAAATTAATAAAATTAAAAAAATAAAAAGAAATAAATAGAATATAAACTTACTATATAATTTTTAAATATACTTTATAAAAATAGTTAATTTTAGAAATAACTATAAAGTAAAAAGGATTATTTTAAAACTAAACTAAATTATAAAAATATACTTTATATTAGAATAATATAACTAACTACTTCTACTATATATTTAAAATAGAAATTAGAATATAAAAAAATTAGATATATAGTAAAAAAAATAGTAATATTATATATTTATATTTTACTAAGCTAATAACTAGATAATATATAAGGGATACTTTTATAGAGAAATATAAATAAATTAATACCCTATCTAATTCTAAATAAAGTATAATTATCTCTTATTTAAATTTTTTATTTAGGTAATATACTAGTTATATAATATAGGCTTAATATAAATAAGTAAATAAAATATTTAAATAAAATATATATTATTTAAACTCTCTATTCTTTCTATTCCTTACTTTTATTTATTTTATTTTTTAATACTCTTTTATTATCTCTACTATAGTTTTTATTTCTATTACCCTTAGTTACTATAATACCTCTAGTATTATAAGTATAGTAACTAGCTAGATTTAACTAGAAAAAATACTAGATATACTAAATTTTTTTAAAAATTTCTAAATAATATAGCCCTAGCTAATAGACTACTTTTAACTAAATAAATAATAAGCTAGAAACTTTTCTATAAACCTCTATAATAACTATTAATTTAATATAAATTAGAACCTATTATAATAGAAATTAATTTACTAATATTATTTAATATATAGTTTTCCTTTTTTTTTATTATCTCTCCTTTTCTATTTATAGAATTATATTAATTTAATATATTTATTATATTTACTACTACTATACTTCTATACTAATATAGAGGGGAATATTAAAAAGTTTTCTATATACCTCTATATACCTATAACTACTATACTTTTATACTAGTTTAAGGGGGAATATTAAAAAGTTTTCTATATACCTCTATATACCTATAACTACTATTCTCTTATATTAGTCTAAAAGGAAATATTAAAAAGTTTTCTAAATACCTTCTATATATTTATAATATATTATCTAATATAGAGATTTTTTTTTCTAGTATTTTAAATTTAGAAAAGTATATTAATAAATTTAGTTTTCTAAACTAGTATAATCTAGACTCTAACTAGCCTTTTTTACCTTAATTAAATTTAAATAAAGCTGGCCTTACTATATTTAACCTAGCTACGAAATAAAAATATACTAGATTACTAAGCCTATATACTTTTATTTTCTAAGTATAAATTAGATATATAAATACTTTCTAAAACTTTTCTAATTATCCTTTTAATAACTAATTACTAAATAATATACCTATTATTTTTTTTAAAAATAAAATATTTAACTATAGTAATAGTAGAGATATAGAGGATATAATAATTAATAAAATAAAAATAATCTTAATTTATATAAATAAAACCCTATATATATTAGACTTAGTACTTTTTTTAAAATAGATTACTAGTCTTAAAAATTTTACTAATAAAATACTTACTATATTTTCTAATACCTTTATCTAAATATATATTATAAATCTACTTATTATTTTAGTCTATAAAGAAATTATATAGTATATTAAATTTAGTAAATAGTTATTAAGTCTAGATAGAGTAGTTAAAGAGGATATTTTAAAAATAAATAAAATTCTATTATTTACTACTTTATCTAAAATATAATAGTTCTAGAATCTAATATTTTATTAGGCCTACTTTATAAAAAAAATAGAGTATATTTTTATCTAACCTATATAATTATTTTTTAACTAAATAAAAATTAAAAGAGAAAATATAATTCTTATATACCTATAAATTAATTATAAAATTATTCTATAATTAAACTAACCCCTTAATAAAATATATACCCTTAAAAACTTAATAATATTAATCTAAAAGGGTTATATAAAGGCCTTTATTATATAAATATAATCTAGTACTATTAGAGTATAGAATAGAAAGATAAATATATAAACTATATAAAAGGTAACTAATAATATTAGCTTTTAAAATATACTTTCTTATCTGGCTATAAAATAGTTAAAGACTAATAATTTAATTTCTAAACTAGAGAAGAATCTACTTATATATAATAATACTACCCCTAGTATAATAAAACTATAATATATTTAAGAAATATTAAATAAGAAAGTTTTTATATTTTTTCTAGTTAATATTAAAAAAAAAAATACTTATACTCTATAGAATTTAACTATTAAGGCCTAGCTAGAGAAGTCTATATATTTATACCTAATAATAGTTTATATAATAAATATAGATACTACTAAATATTAATTATATAGAGCCTCTATTAATATACTCTAGAAATATATAAAATACTATCTATATAATATTAAAACTATTATAAATTCTAATTAGACTAAGAATTTAATTATCTATATAGCTAATAATTTTTATTAAAAATACTTAAAAATTACTCTACTAGTTTCTTAATCTATAATAGAGAATAGTATATTAGTATTCTATATACTAGAAATAATTACTAAAGAGGAAATAGAAATAATTTATAAAAATATTAAAAATACTATAGTAGAGAACGACTATAATATACTATAAAGAAGTAAATAGAATAAAATAACTAATATAGTATTTCTTTTTACTAAGTAAATAAATAATTATAGTATAGAAATTTTTAAAATAGGTAGTAATAATAGTATATTTACTCTAATATACCTTAAAAAGGCCTATACCTCTATATATATTACTAATATAAAATATAAATTAATATTATATATAATACTCTCTTTTAAATAATAATAGATAGTTACTATAAAATAGATAGCTAATATACTAACTAGTATTAATAAAGTAATACCTATTAAAGATAGAATTATTATTAATATAATTAATTTAGATAAAACTATCTAAGTAGGGGTAATTATACTTAAGATATATTTTTAATAAATTTATAGAAAACTTTTTTATAAACCCCCTAGCTATATTTTATTCTATTCTACTAACTTATTATAAATTATACTAGATTATAAATACTATCTTAACCTAAAACTTACTAATATCTATAAAAAATAACCTATTTAGCCTACTATAAACTTAAATTATAAATAGTTTAGAAATAAATCTAGACCTTTTTTTTATTTTATCTTAGTTAGACTTTACTATTAAATAGTAACTAAGCTTATATAAATATTAATTTACTTTACTATTTTTATAATTTTCTTTAATAAATTATTAGCTATATCTAGTTTTAAAGTAGTTACTAGTTTCCCTAATACTAATTTAAGTATTTAGAATTATAAGGATTTTTATAATTAGTATATTATTTTTATAGCCTTCTATAATTATATAGCTAAGTTTACTAGCCCCTATACTTTCTAGTCCTATATTAAGGAGAATATTAAATTATTTACTAAAAAAAATAATTTTAAGCTAGATAAATTTAACTTTTAGAACTATAAAATATAATCTAATTCCCTACTAACTAAACCCCTAAATAAGTATATTTATACTTTTAATTATAAGTTTAGACTAGTATTTTATAATAAGGTATAAGATTTTCTATAGAATTAAAACTCTATATAAAGAACTATTTTATAGTTATATTTATATAAATTATTTCTATTATTAAACTATTCTATATTTAGGGGTATAGAAAATATTAGAAACTACTTAAAACTACTAGAGGATTTAAACCTTTTTAATAAGTTTACTAAGTAGGAGGATAAATATTATAAGAAGTTAGCTAAAACTAGCTATATTATAGAATTCTATCTAGATTATAATAACTTCTATCTACTTAATAAGGAGGATTCTAAGTAAGTTCCCCTATAAAAAGGTTAAAAAACTTTTCTATATTTTCTTTTAATATATACTAATAATATATAGTATATACTTTAGATTTCTATATAGTAACTAGGTAGAGTTTATAATAAATACTCTAAGCCCTATTTATAATAAATAGATTACTTAAAAAAAACTTATATAATTAATTATAATATATTTTATACTTAAATATAACTTTAATAGTACTATTATTTCTAAATTTAGAAATACTATTAATTAGTCTATTTTACTAAAATACTATTATACTATTAAATAAATATTTATACTATTAAATAAGTATATTTATAATAATTAGTTTATATATTAGTTTAAGTATATATTTATAATATATAAAAGCTCTAGTAGTTAAAATATTTCTATAGTTAATATCTATATTTAAAAAACTATCTAGATTATTAAGTTTTATCCTTTCCTTAGATATCTATATATTAAGATTAATATAGAGAAGTAATCTAAGAATTTTATATATAAATATAATAATAATTATCTTAATTTAAAATATAATCTAGACTATAAATTCTAGTTTTATAACTAGTTTCTCCTCTTTAAAAAGTATAATATACTCCCTAAAAGTAGTTTAAAAAAATATAGTAATTATATTTAGTAATTATTTAAAAAAATACTAGATATAGATTATAATACTATTTCTAAGTATATTAGATTATAGAATATATATTATATATCCTATAAAAAGTAATATATACACGAAATAGTAATACTAATTATTCTATTAACTAATATTTAATATTCTATTAATTAATACTTAATATTCTATTAACTAATACTAATTATCCTATTAACTAATATTTAATATTCTATTAACTAATACTTAATATTCTATTAACTAATATTAATTATTCTATTAATTAATACTTAATATCCTATTAACTAATATTAATTATTCTATTAACTAATATTTAATATCCTATTAACTAATACTAATTATCCTATTAACTAATATTTAATATTCTATTAACTAATATTTAATATTCTATTAACTAATATTAATTATTTTATTAACTAATACTAATTATTTTATTAACTAATATCTAGTATCTAGAAACTATAATAGGGGTAATTAAAAAAGTTTAATTTTTCTATAATTCCTTTTAATATAATTCTTTATATATATCTAAACTTTTCTATTAACCTCTATTATAAGGTATATTCTTCTATATACTAATATTACTAAAACTTTTCTTTTTAATAGTATAATATATTAGTTATAGATCTCTTACTAAGTTATATCTTACTAAATTACTATTTAATAGTTCCTCTAATAATAATTTTTTAAAAGGTAGTTTATCTATTATATAGGTAATATATATATCCTTAATTATTATAAAATTTTTAAATATTTTCTTATTATACTTTATAACTATATCTATCTAGAAGCTAAACTATATTATAATTATACCTCTTTTAATATATATATTTAAGATAGTATTTTAAGGTAAAATTATAAATATTTTAATTCTAAATTTTATTCTTAGTATATACTACCTCTTTCCTATTTTTAGCTATTTTCTAAACTCTTTTTATATAAATAGATCTATATACTTTATAACTTCTTCCTCTTCTACTATATAATATAAAATTCTAAATAAGTATTTTTTTACTATAATTATATAGTCTTTTTTTTATTTACTAGATAATACTTTTTACTTCTATACTATTATTTCTATTACTTTAAATTTTATTTAAATTACTATCTATATTTATTACTATTTTATCTCCCTAATAATTCTAATAGTCTAGTCCTACTTTATTATTATATATAATAATATAAACCTTACTATATTCCTCTTTATAAGGCTAGACTCTATATATATACCTTTTAAATATTATAATAATATTAGTTAGTTTTATTTTTAATTTATATTACTTTCTTTATTTCTTTTAGATAATATACCTTTCTCTATTATAAATTTACTTACTCTATTTTCTATATTAGTAAAAAACTTCTTTTTTTTCTTATACTATACTCTCTATATCTATAGTATTATTTTCTAATCTTATAAATAGTTTACTATTTTAACTATTATAGCTCTACTAATTATATTACCTATTATATCTATACCTATTTCTAGTAAACTCTAAGTAAACTTTTTATATCTTTATTTTTTTTTATTTATTATAATATTTTTAATTATTATAATAGATAAGTTTTATATATTTACTATTTTTTATATTATTACCTTTTCTAATTTCTATTTTAGTCTTTTATTTACCTTTTTTATACTAATTTTCTTTAGTTACTCTTTTCTTTTTTTTTTTATACTTTAGTTCTTCTTTTTATTATTTTATCTTTTAGTATACCTCTTTTTAATACTAACCCTACTAGTACTTTTATATATTTTTTTAATATTAATTTTTTTATTCTTTATTATCTAACTCTTATACTCTTATATAATAAACTAGGTAATATTTTTTTTTAAAATATATTAATATATCTATTATACTATATCCTTTAGTATAGATATTATAAAAATATTACTAATAAAATTATTCTTATTATATACTTTTCTATATATAGGGTTTCTAGAATATATAACTTTATATATATACTATAGTATATCTAGTAAATTACTTTTATTTAGTTTTTTTTCTTTATAAATATCTAATAGTATATATACTATTATTACTAATATATTTATTATTTAATATTAATAGTTATATTACCCTTATTATATACTAATATATAATATTTTTCTAGTCTAGCTTAATAGTTATCTAATTTTAGTCTAAACTATAGCTAAAATTAAATAGTACTATATATTCCCTCTACCTTAGTAGTCTACTAATTTTAACCTAGATTAGGGCTAAAATTAAGGCTACTTTCTCTATTTACTATAGCCTAAGTATATTAGGTTATAGGATATATACTATATATCCTATAAAAAATAGTATATATACGAAGTAGTAATACCTAATATTTTATTAACTAATATCTAGTATTCTATTAACTAATACTAATTATCCTA
>MU001516.1:555776-588183 GCA_010093485.1 Karstenula rhodostoma CBS 690.94
TAGAAACTATAATAGGGGTAGTTAGAAAAGTTTAACTTTTCTATAACCCCCCTTAGTATAATCCTTTATATATATCTAAACTTTTCTATTAATCTCTATTATAAGGTATATTCTCCTATATATTAATATTACTAAAACTTTCCTCTTTAATAATATAATATACTAGCTATAGACCTTTTATTAAGTTATATCTTATTAAGTTACTATTTAATAATTTCTTTAGTAATAATTTTTTAGAAGGTAGTTTATTTATTATATAGGCGATATATATATTCTTAATTACTATAAAATCCTTAAATACCTCTTTATTATACTTTATAACTATATTTATTTAGAAACTAAACTATACTATAGTTATACCTCTTTTAATATATATATTTAAGATAGTATTCTAAGGTAAAATTATAAATATTCTAATTTTAAACTTTACCTTTAATATATATTACCTCTTTTCTACCTTTAATTATTTTCTAAACTTTTTCTATATAAATAGGTCTATATACTTTATAACTTCTTCCCCTTTTAATATATAATATAAAACTCTAAATAAGTATTCCTTTACTATAGTTATATAGTTTCTTTTTTATTTACTAGATAGTATTTTTTACTTCTATACTATTATTTCTATTACTTTAAATTCTATCTAAATTACTATCTATATTTATTACTACCTTATTTTTCTAATAATTCTAATAGTCTAGTTCTACTTTACTATTATATATAGTAATATAAACCTTACTATATCCCCCTTTATAAAACTAGACTTTATATATATACCTCTTAAATACTATAATAGTACTAGCTAGTTTTATTTTTAATTTATATTACTTCTTCTATTTTCTTTAAATAATATATTTTCTTCTACTATAAGTTTACTTACTCTATTTTCTATATTAGTAAAAAACCTTTTTCCCTTTTTATATTATACTCTTTATATCTATAATATTATTTTTTAATTTTATAAATAGTCTACTACTTTAACTACTATAGCCCTACTAATTATACTATCTATTATATCTATACCTACTTCTAGTAAATCCTAGGTAAACTTTCTATATTTCTACTCCTCTTTACTTATTATAATATTTTTAGCTATTATAGTAGATAAGTTTTATATATTTACTACCTTTTATATTATTATCTCTTTTAACTTCTATTTTAGTCTCTTATTTACCTCTTTTATACTAGCTTTTTTTAGTTACTCTTTTCTTTTTTTTTTTATACTTTAGTTCTCCTCTTTATTATTCTATCTCTTAGTATACCTTTTCTTAATACTAACCCTATTAGTATTTTTATATACTTCCTTAATATTAGTTTCTTTATTCTTTACTATCTAACTCTTATACTTTTATATAATAAACTAGGTAATATTCTTTTTTAAAGTATATTAATATATCTATTATACTATATTCTCTAGTATAGATACTATAAAAATATTACTAATAGAGTTATTTTTATTATATACTTTTCTATATATAGGGCCCCTAGAATATATAGTTTTATATATATACTATAGTATATTTAGTAAATTACTCTTAATTAGTTTCTTTTCTTTATAAATATCTAATAGTATATATACTATTATTACTAGTATATTTATTATCTAATATTAGTAACTATATTATCCTTATTATATACTAATATATAATATTTTTCTAGTCTAGCTTAATAGCTATTTAATTTTAGTCTAGACTATAGCTAAAATTAAATAGTACTATATATTCCCTCTACCTTAGTAGTCTACTAATTTTAATCTAAATTAGGGCTAAAATTAAGGCTACCTCTCCTATTTATTATAGTCTAAGTAATATTTATCTATTTTAATAAAGTTTATAACTTTATATTCTATATATTATATTACTATACTCTCCTTTCTAATAAGGTATTTTTTTACTTTAGTAGAGAATACTATAATACTACTATACCTAAATAAAGATATAAAATCTAAGAGTTAGTTAATAACCTATTTAATAACTATTCTTTTCTATAGAACTATAAAGACTTTATTATCCCTATTAAGGCTAAAATACTCTATCCTAGTCTACTAGTATATAGTAATAGTTATTATTATAATATATATAGCTTAATTATTACTAGAGCTACTATAAAATATAATATATTTACCTACTTATATAATAGTTATATAATCTATAACTATTTTTATAATAGTATAACTAAGTATAGTCTCTAGTACTCTAACTATATTAGAATAATTATAAGCTAATAGTTCTTTTTTTCTATCCTACTCCTATTTACCTATCTTAGTATAACCTACTAATTTAAAGTATCTTTTACTAGTATTATAGAAATCCTATCTAAGCTATATAGTACCCCTATATTTCTAATTAATTTATATTTTAATTTTTATTACTCTTAATTTATATTATTTCTAGCTAAGCCTATTACTTCTACTATATAACTAAATTATAATATAGCCTCTTCTCTAAAGTTTTAGTTATAATATACTTTAGTATAAATATAGTATATATAGAAATAATAGTTATAATTTATACTTAATATATTTTTTATATCTATAAACCTATAGATAGTATATACTAGATTCTTAGAGGTCTTTACTAGTATTACTATATAGTAAGTATACCTAGTGTTTATTACTATATTTAAAGCTAAATTTAAATTTAAACTCTTCTATCTATATACTACTATAAAGAGTATAGCTTATATATAGTAAAATATAGTAATAAAAACCTTTTACTTTATATAAATCTAAGTAATATAGGAGTATAAATATAATATTTCTATAGTCTCTATTAAATTTTACTAAGACTTTACTTTTTACTATACTAATTCTTTTTAGAAAATCTTCCTCTTTTTCTTTTATACTTTATCTCCTAGGGCTATATAACCTAAGACTCTTTATTTATAAAAATATTAGTAACTAGCTTAGAAATAGGTTATAACCTATTTAGATATAATAGAAGTTCCCCCTATTATTAAAGAGTACTATAACTATATATATTTAAACCTATTTAAAGAATATTATTATACTTTCTAATTCTTTTTACTAGAATAAACTAGCTAGTCTATTTAGTTTAAACTTATTTTTATTACTTTAGTAGCCTTCCTTAGTCTCTCCCCCTAAGATAATAGATTTTAAAAAACTTATAACTTTACTACTAATATATTAGCCCTTAAAAAGATATATAGGTTTACTAGTCTATAGTATCTCTAAGATATACTTTTCTATATAATACCTATAGAGGCTCTAGATTATTTTAATTCTAATTTACTAATTTTTTAAAAGGAGACTAGCTTTCTTATTACTAAGCTAAATAACTATAAGGTAGAGGATTAAAATAGAGAGCTATATAATATATTTAAAATATAGATATATAACTATTTTACTATAGAGTATTCTACTTTTATAAATTAGTTTATTAATATAGTATACTTCTTTAATACCTTTTAGTATAGAGAGAACTTAGATACCTTTATTTACTAGAATAGGGATAGTATAACTATTTATAAAATTAAAATAGATTTTACTTTATTCTTTTCTATAGTAAGTAACCTATTTAAAAAGGTATTTATTCTTTTCTACTAACTAGTATTTATATAGATATAGGTAGGGCTACTCTCTATTTTATAGAATATACTAAAAGAAGACCTAAAAAATATAACCCCTAGTTTTAGTATTTTTAATATAGATAACTTATAACTTAAGTATAATACTAGTTTTATTATCTAATAGCTTTTATAATTATTTAATATAAAGGACTCTAAAGGTTATTTACTTACTAGTATTAAAGATTATATCTAGGTATAGTAGTACTATAACCTTATTTAAAAATTCCTTAGTATACTCTTAAATCTTATATATTTTATAAGTGGCTAGTCTAGCTATAATACTAAGGTATTAAGCTTATAACTTAAAAATAGTTATATAACTAGTATCTAGAATATATTTCTCTATAATAGCCTTATTACTATTATTCCTTAATACTATAAAGGCTATAATAAAGATAAGTCTATAAAGACTATTTACTATTTTTTTTTTTATAAAGTAGATAGCCTTTTAGTCTAGTATATCTAGCTTATTCATCCTTTCTACCTTACTATATAGGGATAAATTAATAAGGAGATATATAACTATTACTATAATTAAGTCTAGAACTATCTACTTTAACTAGACCTACTTAGTAAGTAATAGATTATTTCTTAGGCTCTTAGTTATATTATAAGGTAGGTAATATTTTATTAGATAGAAAAAGAGATTAATATTAGTATAATATATTATCTTCTTATTACCTTTAATAGAAAGCTTTCTACTACTAATTACCTACTATAGGAATTATTAAAGGAGGAGATTAATAAAATAATAAATAAAGTAGAGGTAAAAGTCTATAAAATATAAGCTAGCTATTTACTAGAAATAGCCTATATAGTCTATACTCTAGATATTTTAAAAATTTTTACTTATAAGTTTAATAATTTAGAGGTATATTTTAAGATATCTACTAAATAGTATAAGGCCCTAGGGTTTCTTCTAATCTAAGAGGAAAAAACTCTCTAGAAAACTAAAAAAGCTATCTATTCTAATTATCTAGATATTAATATAGTATAACTATTATAAGAAAATTTTAGAAAGTTAACTTAGTTTAAAGAATAATAAGAGTAAACTCTCTATATAATTTTAATAGAAAAGAATATAGTTATCTATATTATAGATACTAGATCTAATAAAAAATTTTTTTTTTTCCTTTTTACTTACTTTTTAGACTATAGTTAGACTATTATTATTATTTTACTAGTAGTATTCTACTCTAACCTTTTTTATTATTATTCTAAATTATAGATTAGAGCTACTATATAGTAGTAAGGAGTATATAATAAGTAAGTATCTATTATTTTAGTAATTTTTAAAAGTATTTTAAATAATTCCTTCTAGACCTATATTACTAGATAGAAAGTATTAGGAGTATTAGAGAGAATTATAATAGATAAGTTCTACTATATTATTCTTCTAAATATAGTCTATTACCCTTACCTTTATAATCTCTATATATTTACTAAATATTATATCCCTTTTATACTCCTTTCTATAATCCTATTACCTACTAAATAAAACTAAGCCTTTTAACTTTTTAAACTTTTTATTAATATTATAACCTTTAGAGAGTTTATTATTTAGTCTAAAATCTAGTATAAGATTTATACCTTATATATAATAAGTATAGACCCTATAATAGTTATAATAAAATATATTAAAAAGGTTTTCTAATTATATAAAAAGGTTTTTATTTATATTAACCTTATTATAACTATAGATATACTAGCTCTATAGCTTAACTATTCTAAGTACTATAGAAAAATAAAAGAGGAAAAATAATTTATAAGTTTAGTATAATTCTAGGTCTTAAAGATAGGTACTATAGTAACTATAAGTACCCTTATAGAAGGCCTAGATATACTAGATATATATATAATACTATATTTTATATTATTAGTAAATTTCTATAGCCTTATCTAAATAGGTAAATAGATTAGTTAAAATAGTAAATCTAGTTTTACTAGACTAATACTAGTAGATACTATCCTTAATATATATTTTAATAAAACTAGTAATATAGTAAAAATACCTATTTTTACTTATATATAACTCTAGTCCCTAAATAAAGTCTACTATTATATTATTATTAATAGCTTTCTAAATAGTAATACCTTAAAAATAATATATACCCCTTTTAAGTAATTTTATAATATTTATATATTAAGATTCTATCCTTTTATATAAACTAGCTCTATTTAGATATTATAAACTTCCTAGTTAAAGAGATAGCTATTAGTAGTACTAATATTAATACTAATATACTAGAGTCTATTACCCTTATATACTCTAATACTCTATAACTATATTTATAGAAATATAATAATATCTATAAAATAACCCTCTTTCTAAAATAAGTTTATATCTATATAGCCCTAGTATACTACCCTAATTTATAAATAGTAAACTCCCTATTATATATACCTTTTACCTCTACTAAATAAAAAAAAGAACTTAACTTTTTTATATAAAATACTAATAATACTAATAAATTATATACTAAGTTATTTTATAATAAATTACCTATTTATATAGCCTACTAGAGACTATACTATATTACTTATTTTATTAAAGGAGACCCGTTTAAATATAGATAGAATTAGTATACTAGTATTAATAATAGCTAAGCTAAATATATTAGAAATATTATTATAATCTATTAGTATATTATAGATAATAAATAAATAAAGGATAACTACTAGTTCTATTTAATACCTATTAACTACTATCTAGAGTAAATATTTCTAGAAATAAGTAAAGTAAGAACTACTCTAGCCTAATAAAGTTTCTATATTAATAAATATATAATTTATAATACTTAGGCTATCCTTTAGAATAAATATAAAGCTATATATTTTAAATAGATTAATAAAATTAAGGAAATAGAGAGAAATAAATAGAATATAAATTTACTATATAACTTTAGAATATATTTTATAAAGATAGTTAATTTTAGAGATAACTATAAAGTAAGGAGGATTATTTTAAAACTAAACTAGATTATAAAAATATATCTTATATTAGAATAGTATAATTAACTACTTCTACTATATATTTAAAATAGAGACTAGAATATAGAAGGACTAGATATATAATAAAAAAAATAGTAATATTATATATCTATACCTTACTAAGCTAATAACTAGATAATATATAAAAAATACTTCTATAGAGGAATATAGATAAGTTAATATTCTATTTAATTTTAAATAAAGTATAATTATTTTTTATTTAAATTTTTTATCTAGGTAACGCGCTAGTTATATAATATAGGCTTAGTGTAGATAAGTAAATAAAGTACTTAAATAAAATATATACTACTTAAACTCTCTATTTTTTTTATTTCCTACTCTTATTTATTTTATCTTTTAATACCCTTTTATTACCTCTACTATAGTTTCTATTTCTATTACCCTTAGTTACTATAATATTTCTAGTATTATAAGTATAATAACTAACTAAATTTAGCTAGAAGAAATACTAAATATACTAAACTTTTCTAAGGATCCTTAAATAATATAGCCCTAGCTAATAGGCTACCTTTAACTAAATAAGTAATAAGCTAGAAACTTTTCTATAAATTTTTATAGTAATTACTAATTTAGTATAGATTAGAACTTATTATAATAGAAATTAGTTTACTAATATTATTTAGTATATAGTCTCTTTTTCTTTTTATTATCTCTTCTTTTCTATTTATAAAACTATATTAGTTTAATATATTTACTATTTACTACTATTATACTCCTATACTAGTATAGGGGGGGATATTAAAAAGTTTTCTATATATTTTTATATATTTATAACTACTATATTTTTATACTAGTCTAAGGGGGGATATTAAAAAGTTTCCTATATATTTCTATATATTTATAACTATTATATTCTTATACTAGTCTAAGGGGAGATATTAAAAAGTTTTCTAAGTACCCCTTATATACCTATAATATATTATCTAATATAGAGATCTCCTCTTCTAGTATTCTAGATTTAGAGAAGTATATTAATAAATTTAGTTTTCTAAATTAGTATAACCTAAATTCTAACTAGCCTCCCTTACTTTAACTAGACTTAAATAAAGCTAGCCTTACTATATTTAATCTAGCTATAAAGTAAAAGTATACTAGATTACTAAATCTATATATTTCTACTTCTATAGTATAAATTAAATATATAAATACTTTCTAAAACTTTTCTAATTATCCTCTTAATAACTAATTACTAGATAATATATCTATTACTTTCTTTAAAAATAAAATATTTAACTATAGTAATAGTAGAGATATAGAGAATATAATAGTTAATAAAATAGAAATAATTTTAATTTATATAAATAAAACCCTATATATATTAGACTTAGTACTTTTTTTAAAGTAGATTACTAGTTCTAGAAATTTTACTAATAAGATATTTACTATATCTTCTAATACCTTTATCTAAATATATATTATAAATCTACTTATTACTTTAGCCTATAAAGAAATTATATAGTATATTAAACTTAATAAGTAGTTACTAAGTCTAGATAAAATAGTTAAAAAGGGTATTTTAAAAATAGATAAGGTTCTATTACTTATTATCCTATCTAAAGTATAGTAGTCCTAGAATTTAGTATTCTATTAGGCCCGTTTTATAAAAAAAGTAGAGTATATTTTTACCTAACCTATATAATTATTCTTTAACTAAGTAAAGATTAAGGGAGAAAATATAACCCTTATATATTTATAAATTAGTTATAAGATTATCTTATAATTAAACTAACTCCTTAATAAGGTATATACCCTTAAAAATTTAATAATATTAATCTAAAAGGGTTATATAAAGGCCTTTACTATATAGATATAATCTAGTACTATTAGAGTATAGAATAGAAAAATAAATATATAAGTTATATAAAAGGTAGCTAATAATATTAACTTTTAAGGTATACCTTCTTACCTAGCTATAAAATAGTTAAAGGTTAGTAATTCTAATTTAATTTCTAAGTTAGAGGAGAATCTATTTATTTATAATAATACTACCCCTAATATAGTAGAACTATAATATATCTAAAGGATATTAAATAAAAAAGTTTTTATATTTTTTCTAACTAATATTAAAAAATAGAATACTTATATTTTATAAAATCTAGCTACTAAAACTTAGCTAGAAAAGTCTATATATTTATATCTAATAATAGTTTATATAATAAATATAGATACTACTAAGTACTAGTTATATAGAGCCTCTATTAATATATTTTAGAAATATATAAAATACTATCTACGCGATATTAAGACTATTATAAATTCTAATTATACTAAAAATCTAATTATTTATATAGTTAATAATTTTTATTAAAAGTATTTAAAGATTACTTTACTAGCTTTCTAGCCTATAGTAGAGAATAGTATATTAGTATTCTATATACTAGAAATAGTTATTAAAGAGAAAGTAGAAATAGTTTATAGGGATACTAAAAATATTATAGTAGAGAATAACTATAATATACCGCGAAGAAGTAAATAGAGTAAAGTAACTAATATAATATTTCTTCCTATTAAATAAACTAATAACTATAGTATAGAAATTTTTAAAATAGGTAATAATAATAGTATATTCGCCCTAATATACTTTAAAAAAGTCTATACCTCTATATATATTATTAATATAAGGTATAAGTTAATATTATATATAATACTTTTTTTTAAATAGTAGTAGATAGTTACTATAAAATAAATAGCTAATATACTAGTTAGTATTAATAAAGTAGTATCTATTAAAGATAAAATTATTACTAATATAATTAAATTAGGTAAAATTATTTAAGTAGGGATAATTATACTTAAAATATATTTTTAGTAGGTTTATAGAAAACTTTTCTATAAACCCCCTAGCTATACTCTATTCTACTCTACTAACTTATTATAGATTATACTAAATTATAAATACTACTTTAATTTAAAACTTATTAATATCTATAAAAAGTAACCTATCTAGCCTATTATAAATTTAAATTATAAATAGTCTAGAGATAAATCTAGGCCCTTTCTTTATTTTACTTTAGCTAAATTTTACTATTAAATAGTAACTAAGCTTATATAAATATTAATTTATTTTACTATTTTTATAATCTCCCCTAATAAATTATTAGCTATATCTAGTTTTAAAGTAGTTACTAGTTTCCCTAATACTAATTTAAGTATTTAAAACTATAAAAATTCTTATAATTAGTATATTATTTTTATAGTCTTTTATTAGATTATATATATATATTATTACCTATAGTATAGTATACTTATTATTATAGTAAATTATAGTAACTACTAGTAGTAGTAGGTAATAAGTATAAAAAAAGAGGCTAGAATATTTTATACTATTAGGACTAGTATAGGGTACTAAAATATTATTTAAGGGCGTATCTTAATTAGACTTAGAATAATAATTAATTATAATAATTTATATAAATATATATATATAACTAACCTATCTATATCTATAATTTATAGTAATTTATTATTATTTATAATAGATTTAATAATTAAGAATCTTATTACCTTATTACTAACTATACGCGCTAAATAATATAATACTATCTATTAAATCTATAAAGACTTTTCTTACTACCTCTATATAGTATATAGAATAGCTAATAGTACTAAAAATATAAATAAAAGCTAATTAAGTATAGTATATATTTAACCTAACTAATAGTAAGGTACTAAAGCTATAATTATAAGTACTATAGCTACTAGATCTATATTAATTTATATATAATAATAATCTAATACTAAATAGTCTATATATTTTTATAAATATATAAAAGTTATAGTAAAACTTATAAGTTAAATACTATAAACTATAATCTAATTAGTATAAAATAGAACTAGTAGAATATTATATAGAAATATAGGGAGTAGAGAAATTTATATTATACCTATAGGGTTCTATTATAGCTAACCTATTTAGTATCTACTACCTTTCTAAGAAACTATATAAAAAATAGATCCTCCTTATTATAAAGAAAATAGGAATTAATAATAAAGAAGTAAAGTTATAAGTATAATATAAATATCTATATATTATCTAAAATATTAAAAGGTTAACTAAATAGAATCTCTAGCTAGCTAAATATAATCGCGTAGTATTTACTACTAAAAGGTAAGATTATATAGAAACTATAAATAATATAACTATTCTTAATAATTTTATAAGAAATATTATAGTACTAAATAAAGTATATACTACTACTTTTAAATAGACCCTCTAAAATAAATAGAAGATAATATACTAAAATATAATAAAAAGGTTTAGACTCTATATAGAGTATTATTATTTAATTAAAATTATAATTAGAATTATATTTATTACTAGAGGAGAACTAGATATTAGTATTAAAGGGGATACTTTTTATACTAGTAATAGTATACCTATATAAATATAAGATACTTAAAAATAGAAATAGAGTATAATAATATTCTTATAGAGATTATATAACCCTAATTTACTTATACTATATAGGTAAGAATCCTTTATACTATATAGGTAAAACTCTATACTATATAGGTAGAATATCTCTATACTATATAGATAGGGAGGTTATAGAAGGAATAAAATACTTTACTAGTAAATAAAAAATTAAGGTATAAATAAAAAAAAGTATCCTATATATTCTATAGAATATATACTAAAGGATTACTATTATACCTTTTTAGAAAAAACTCTAGTATAGTAAAAACTATAACTAGAATAGAATAGTTTTATTAAGTATAATATCTAAAATAATCCCTTAATATAAAAATAGATATATATATTTAAATAAATATAATCTAGAATACTATAAATTAAATAGTTATATACTCCTATATTAACCTAAATATTAGAGGCTAGTAATAAATAATTAGAAGGATAAAAAATTACTATAATCTCTATAAGTTTCTAAGTAACCTCTTAATCTAACCTTTATATATATCTACTATAAATTTTATTAATCCTCGACTTAGGTACTATATATTATATTTTTAATAATATTAATTAATTTATTTTATTCTAGCTACTAATACTAGAAGACTTTATATAGGTAGATAATATATAGGTCTAGATATAAGGATATAAAAGTATTTACCTTAGACTATAAAATTACTAAAGAAATAGTATAATTAGACTTAATAATATAGTTTACTACTCTAATCTACTCTATAATCTAGTATTCTTTTAACTACTTAGATATTAAGAACTATAGTAGAATACTAAATTAGAACCTATAATACTAAAATAGGCTAATAATACTATTATAGTAGAACTATAAAAGCTATATAATTAATAGGTACTAGAGTATAAATCTACTAATAATATTTATACTATTATATAAAATATAGTATATACTATATATAAAATAATAATATATATAAAATATAAAGTAAAAACTATAAGTATAGCTATATAGTATAAATAACTAGGTTACTTAGAACTAAATATACTCGAGTATCTAGTATAGTAAGCTAAGGGGGTATATATTAAAGGTATTTCTATAGTAAAATATAATATCTATAAATAAGCTAAATTAAAATAATAGATTAGATATATATCTTAACTAAATAATTAAGGATCTAGTAAATATATTATAATTAACTTTTATAACTTTAAACCTAATAACTCTACTAAAGAGAAAAGCTAAATATTAATTACTAATTAATACTCTAGCTATATATAGGACTTCTACTTTAAAGATAACTATCTAGTAAGGACTATTATTAAGGTACTTAGTAGTTTTATACTATTTATAAAAGTATAGTTTAGTATAATAGTTAAGATTATTAAATTAGATAATAAAATCTTTATAGTAAAAGTAAATATTAAATACTAATATATAAGCTAAGGTATTAAAATTAAACCCTTAGTACTAGATATATAAGTATAAAATAGAGGAACTAAGTACTTAGGGGGTATAATAAAAGAAAAAGCCTATATAATATAACTTAATATAAATCTTCTATAAAAAATATAGTCTAAAATTACTAGAACTATAGTATACCTATATAATTAAATACTAAATTATAGGAATTACTAATATTTACTATATAAGGTATTTTTTATAATAGTTACCCTTATTAATAGAATAGTAACTTAGCCTTAAAAATTAAACCTAGTATACTTTAAAGTATATAGAAGTAAAGCCTTTACTATAACTAATAATATATAGTATAGAAAAAGTAAGCTATAGAGACTTAATCTAAAGATATAGATTAAATACTTTATAGAATACTAATTAATAAATATCTAGTATATATAAATTCTATTACTATTAAAAGTAATTAGTATCTATAATATTATATTTAATAAAGATATAGTATTTAATAGAATATAGGAAGAGTTTATAGATAATCTTATATATAGTACTCTAGAAGAGATTATATTATAGGTTAGGACTATAGAGAAATTACCTACTCTAATAACTAAACTAGAGATAACTTTATTTTATAAAAATAAGTTAATTATAATAAATTATAGTAACTTATAATAATAATAAGAGATATTAAAAGAATTACTAAAGAGGAAGTATAATAATACCTATCTATTACTACTAATAATACTATTATTAGTTATACTATTAGTATAACTTATAATATAGAATATACTATTACTAAAAATATAAATAGTAAATAATTATATATAGTAACTAATAGTAGCTAGTATAAAGATTATACCCTAGGTAGTTATATTTATAGTAGGTATTCTAGTAGGTTATAAAGGTATATATAAAGGCTATAACCTCGATAAAATATAAGTAAAATAGATATTTATAAAAGGATTAAAGCCTTATTAAAGCTAGCTACTACTACTACTAATAATTTAAACTAGACTTAAGAATTACCTAATAGGGGAATTATTTTAAAAAGCTAAATATAAATATCTTACTAGTTATTAATAAATAAACTTATAGATAGAAATATTATAGAAACTAATTAAATAAATAGATTACTAAATTCTTAACTATATATAGATATATACCTATAAACTTAATAAATACTATTAATTTCTAAAATATAAGGCTTAACTAGTTATATAAAAAGACTAGTAGAAGGATATTATTCTATAAAATACCTATATAGTAACTTTAGCTAATTAATTATTCTATATACTTATAGTAATAGCTACTAGATATAATCTTAAACTAAAATAATATAATATAACTAATACGTTTATATATATAATATTTAATTAAGAAGTCTATATAAGGATATCTATAGGGTACTAAAAGAGAGGTATAACCCTTAAATTATAAAAGGCCCTCTATAGACTCTAAATCTCGCCTAAACTATAGTAGAAAGAATTTACTATAATATTTAAAGATATAGATTTTACTATAATTCTATATAAACTATACTATATAATTAAGGATAGTATTATTATCTTCTTTTATATAGATAATATTATTATTACTTATTACTAAATAAAGGAGGTAGTAGTAATTAAAATAGTAGAACTACTTAAATAAAAATATACTATAACTAGAGGAGATAATCTATAATAGTTCCTTAGTATAAAGGTTATCTAAAAATAAGATTAGTAACTTATATAATTATTATAGACCTTATATATTAAGAAGATTTAATAACTAGTAAATAAAACTAATTACTACTATAATATATCTATAGCTAATATAGAGCTTAAATCTTAAGAAGGTCTAGCCTTATTATTAGAGATTAATAAGTATTAATAAAAAATTAGATTACTACTATTTATAGTAGTTATAATATAATTAGATATTACTTTTACTATATTATAGCTAGTCTAGTTTCTATTAAACCTAGACTAAGTATATTAAAATACTATTAATAAAGTATTATTATATCTCTTAGCTACTAAATATAAGGGTCTATAGCTTAGAGGTAAATTATACCTCTAAATTACTAGTAATACCTTATTTACTAATAATATAATTAATAGGAAAAGCTTATAGGGCTATATAATTAAGTTATTTAATAGCCTAATAGTATAGAGAGTAAATAAATAAAATACTATTACTACCTCTATAATAGAAGTAGAATTACTTACTCTATTATAGGTAGCTAAGGAAGCTATCTATATTTTAAGATTATTAAGGAAGCTTAGAATTATATTACCTAGCTCTATAATTATAATATAATATAATAATTAATAGATAATTTACTTAATAACTTAGAAAGTATTAAAACTCTAGACTAAGCTCTAATATATTAATATCTATAATTACTAGCTATAATAAAAAGTTTTTATAGGAATAATTACTATTAAGTATACTAAGTTAGCTAAAATAATTACTAATAGACTTATAAAAATACTACTAGTAAATAAATAGCTAGACTTCCTTAACTAATTTAAATTAGTTAATATAGAAAATCGAGAGGTAATAAATACTATACTATTTAAAGAAATCTAAAACTATCTTTACCAAGTACTCTAAGCTATTACTTATAATCTAGCTTAGATAGTCTAGGGGTATTAAGCTAAGGGGGTATATTAGATTATATATATATATTATTACCTATAGTATAGTATATTTACTATTATAATAAATTATAGTAATTACTAGTAGTAGTAGGTAGTAAGTATAAAAGGAGAGACTAGAATATTTTATACTATTAGAACTAGTATAGAGTACTAAGGTACCGTTTAAGGGTATATCTTAACTAGACTTAGAATAATAATTAATTATAATAATTTATATAAATATATATATATAACTAACCTATCTATATCTATAATTTATAGTAATCTATTATTATTTATAGTAGATTTAATACCTTCTATAATTATATAGTTAAGTTTACTGGCCCCTATACTTTCTAGTCCTATATTAAGGAGAATATTAAATTATTTACTAAGGAAAATAGCTTTAAATTAGATAAATTTAATTTCTAGAATTATAAGATATAGCCTAATTCCCTATTAACTAAACCCCTAAATAAGTATATCTATATTTTTAATTATAAGTTTAGGTTAGTATTTTATAATAAGGTATAGAACTTTTTATAGAATTAAAACTCTATATAGAGGACTATTTTATAGTTATATTTATATAAATTATTTTTATTATTAGGCTATCTTATATCTAGGGGTATAAAAAATATTAGAAACTATTTAAAACTACTAGAGAATCTAAACCTTTTTAATAAGTTTACTAAGTAGAAGAATAAATATTATAAGAAGTTAACTAAAACTAGTTATATTATAGAGTTCTATCTAGGTTATAATAACTCCTACCTACTTAATAAGGAGAATTCTAAGTAAGTTCCCCTATAGAGAGGTTAGGAAACTTTTCTATATCCCCCCCTAATATATACTAATAATATATAATATATATTTTAGATTTCTATATAGTAACTAGGTAGAGTTTATAATAAATACTCTAAGCCCTACTTATAATAAATAGATTACTTAAAATAAGTTTATATAACTAACTATAGTATATTTTATATTTAAATATAATTTTAATAGTACTATTATTTCTAAATCTAGAAATACTATTAGTTAGTCTATTTTATTAAAGTACTATTATACTATTAAATAAATATTTATACTATTAGATAAATATATTTATAATAACTAGTTTATATATTAGTTTAAGTATATATTTATAATATATAAAAGCTCTAGTAGTTAAAATATTTCTATAGTTAATATTTATACTTAAAAGACTATCTAGATTATTAAGTTTTACCCTTTTCTTAGATACCTATATATTAAGGTTAATATAAAGAAGTAATCTAAAAACTCTATATATAAATATAATAATAATTATTTTAATCTAAAATATAATCTAGACTATAAATTCTAGTTCTATAACTAGTCCTCCCTCTTTAAAGAGTATAATATACTCCCTAAGGATAGTCTAAAAGAATATAGTAATTATATTTAATAATTATTTAAAAAAGTACTAGATATAGATTATAATACTATCCCTAATAATATTAACTAGAATAAGCTTAATAATATCTAGCTTACCTATAAGTTTCTTAAGTACTTACTAAAAATATAAGTAATTATAGTCCTTATTATAGACTAGACTCTAGTTTATAATAAGAAAATTATTTTATAGTTTTTTATACCCCTAATTTAGAAACTTATCTAAGAGATTTTTAAACTATTAGGATTTATACTATTTTTAGTTTATTTTTCTAATAGTATAGCCTAGTATAATTAGATTTAATCTTTTTAAAATAGTATTAAAACTAAAATTTATATTCTTTTTATATCCTTCTAGGTATTTAATACTAATTATAACCTCTAGAATAATAGTTATATTAGTATTTTTATAGATTTCCCCTTAAACTAAAATATAGAAAACTAGGCTTTTAGATATTAATACTAAAGTAACTAATATCTAAATATATATTTTTTTTATATTACTATCTAAGAAATATATAGTATCTAGTAATATAGGTAAGTTAATTTACTTAGAAGTATTTTAGAAACTTTTCTATATACCCCCTATATAATAATTATTCTTACTAACTTTTTTAATAAAAACCTATTTACTTTACTAGTATTAATATCTATTTTTTTTAACTATATTATTAAGGAAAATAGTATTAAGGAGTTTACTAAAATCTTTAATATTCTAGAGAATATTATTACTTAGGTATATAAAAATATACTAGATATTTTTATTAAAAGGTCTAAGTATAATATAGCCCTTAATAATATTAACTATAAGTATCTCTTTATTTTTAGTAAATATACTATAAAGTTTATTAAGAAAAAATATAAAAACTATAAATATTCTTTTAAATAATAGTCTACTCTAGTTCTATTTTCTATTATAATATATACTTTTATAGCCTCTACTTCTACTAGAATTATTATTAAAATATTTAGTTTTCTAAATAACTTTACTAAGAATATTATTAAATTAGGGTAGCTAGAGTTAGATATATATAAAGTAGTCTAAATAGAGAAATATAATTTTAACTTAAATAATATTTTCTATACTAAGTCTATATTTAAAAAAAAGAAGAAATCTAGTATAGCCTATTTTATAGACTATATTTTAAAAATAAGTAATATACTATTTAGAATATAGGTAGAGTTTAATAAATATACTAAAAATACTAAAATAAATTTATAAAATATTTATCTAACTATTATTTCTATATAATATAATAGTTTTTAGATATTTAATAATATTTATATAGAAGTACTTAAGACTACCTAAAAAGCTAATATAGAGTAGAATTCTAATAAATAAGTATTAAATATTAAAGAGTATCTAGATAAGTATAGTATATAGAATATACTTAATTATATAAAGTAATATTTAATATATTATCTATTTTCTAGTAATTTTATATTTCTAAATATATAAAAATATAATTAGGTTATAAAATAGGTTAAGGCCTATAAGGGTTTAAAAAATATAGACTATTTAATTATAGTACTAAAAAAGTCTAATAGAAATAATAGAAAAAAAAAGTAGTAAATAATATTATATAGTTATAGTATAATAGAGATTAAAATAGAGGATAGAAATTAAAGTAAAGAATAAAAATTAAAATAAAGTTATAGTCTAGAACTATAGCCTAATAATAATAAAAATTAAAGTAGGGTTATAGTCTAGAATTATATAATAATAGTTAGTATAGATAGTTCTAATTTATAGATATATTTTACTATTTATCTATATTTTTTTACTATAGTATTAAAAATCTACTATAGTAATTTTTACTATAATCTTTACCTTAGATAATATAATCTAGTAATATTTTATATACTATTATATAGATAGACCTATTAAAATATTTATTTATAATTTAGTAATTACTTTATAACTTCTCTTTTTTTTTTTTTTTCTAAACTACCTTCTTATTTACTATTCTATAATATAAGTATATAATATATTTTAACTCTTCTATAAATTATTTAATCCTAATAAATATTTTACTAATTAACCTATAAAGAAGACTTATAATTACTAATAATAAAATAATATCTATACTATTATTAATATAATTTATAAAGTATAAGAGGCTTTTTTTTTTAATAGTATATATTACTTATTTTTTCTAGATAACTAGATAGAGTTTAGTATTTCTAGAGATATAATAGAGGATTAAGAAGTAGCCTTCTATACTACTAAACTTTAGTTTAGCTAATTAGAGATATTTATAGTTTTAATACCCCTAGACCTACCTATATAGATATAGTACTAAATAATACTATTTAGAAAAAAAAAGTATAATATTACTTTACTTTTTAATAATATAAATATTAAAACTAACTAAAATAAGTTTATTTATCTCTATAATTACGAGGAAGATAGTCTTAAGTAGGTAATACTATAAAAGAAATATAATAAGCACGTTATAGATATTATAATAAATATAGTCTAAATAGCTAAAAATATATATTTTATTAATCTAGTAAACTAGTTTATATAGTTAGAATTAGGTAATCTAGATAAGGAATAGATATAGATACTTAAGAAATATATATTTAAAAAGAAAGAAAGAAAATAACTATTTAAATATTTTAGTAATTTACTATTTATAATAAATAAATTTAGTAACTACTTTTATAATAATACTAGTAATAATTTTAATATATATAAGTATTTTAGAATATATACTATAAAGGACCTAAATACCTTTATAAATAATAAATAGACTAGGTATAATTAGGGGGCTTATAATAAACTTTCCTATAAACCCCCTATCTAATTCTAAGTATAATATAATAATATAATATATAATATTAGTATTTAGTATATAGATAGTATTAGTATTTAGAGTATAGATATTAGTATTTAGAGTATAAATAAATATAGTTAATATATAGTATTAATATTTAGATTATAAATTAGTAGGGGGTAATTATTCTAATAGAAGTAGAAAAAATATATATACTAGATTTCTATTATATATAAGTATTAGATAGTATAAACCTAACTAATATAATACTATATAAATGGCTATATATATACTAAAATAGGTCTAGTACTAGCTAAATTTAATATCTCTAATAGCTATCTATATAAATTTTATATAACTACTTATATATATACTATATAATAAATATCTTAATAATAGCTAGACTAATATTACTAAAAATTATAGATAATACTATATATGCCTATATATATATTATATTAAATTTATAGCTATAATATATATATACTTAGTAGTATTATAATTATATACTATAGCTAGTATATATCTAGACTATATATTAGGGTTATTTATTACTCCTAATCTATATATACTATAATACTAGAAGTTAAAAAAAGAATAAACTAACTAGATAGTAGGTAAATTATCTATATACTATATAGTAAATATTTTAATAATAGTTAGACTAATACTATTAAAAATTATAGATAGTACTATATATATCTATATATATATTATATTAAATTTATAGCTATAGTATATATATACTTAGTAGTATTATAATTATATACTATAGCTAGTATATATTTAGACTATATATTAGGGTTATTTATTACTTCTAATCTATATATACTATAGTACTAGAAATTAGAAAAAGGATAAACTAATTAAATAGTAAAAGGGTTACCTATATACTATATAATTAGTCTACTTACTAGAGTTAATAAATATTAATTATAGGTAATAGCTATAACTACTAGACTATAATATAGAACTCTATAATAGCTAGGTAAAAAAAATAAAATAGCCTCTAGAATTTATATAGTAGTACTAAGGTATAAAAATTAGAATAGCTATTAAGATTATAATAACTTTATAGAATTAAATAGTTTTAGTAAAGTAAGTTAGTATATTTATAACTCTAGTATAAAACTTTATAATATAGGTATTTAATTATTAAGACTACTTATAATTTTACTATTAAACTTACTATTAGTATTAATATCCTTACTATTATTATTATTATTCTAAACCTTATTAACCTTATATAGAGTAGTAATTTTAATACTTAATATTTACTTTCTACCTATAGGCCCGCTAGTAATCCCCTCTAGCCTAAGCTAGGTCTTTAGTATTTTATTAGTAGTATAGATATTAGGCTTTTCCTACTTTACTAGTATTATCTAGATATCGAGCTAACCTATATATAGGGTATATTTAATCTAGTAATTTATAATCTTATTATATAGTATAAATAGGAGAATACCCTAGTCTAGCTACTAGATAAGGGTATACTAGTATACTACCCTTACTAATTATTTTTAAAAGATATCCCTACCCTCTATAGGCTAAACTAATTCTATTAATATAATAATTACTTTAGTATAAATAGAACCCTTTTTATACTAGTTTTATATTATATTATTACTAATAATAGTATTACTATACTAAATCTAGACTATTTTCTTAATATAGACTTAGTCTAGTAAAGTAGTTACCTATTAAGTTTTAATATAGATAGTAACTATATTAGTATTATAATAGATATAGATATTATAAATAAAATAAAAATTTTTATTTATATTTCTATATAGATATCTAGTAGTAATATTTATATTATTCTAGCTACTAGTATATTTACTATTACTTTAAAAGATAGAATTATATCTATATTAAGTTTATAGGAATAAAGTAATATAGTATATAGATTATTAGTTTCTAAGTATCTATACCTTATCTAGTAATATATATATAATAAGGTAGGATATTTTTATTAATATATAGAGGTTTATATTATTTAAAATAGGTTACTTAATAATCTAGACTATAGTTAATTTATCTAGTACTATAATAAAAATATAAATAGCCTACTCTTTTATAATAGCCCTATTACTAGGTATAATAAGCCCTATTATAATATAATTCTTTTTCTACTTTAGGGCCAGCCTTTTAATATATATAAGCTCTATATACTAAGTCCTATTAGAGATATCTATTACTATATAGAATAGGTTTTTTAATTACTTATCTAGCTATTTATTTAGTTACTTATCTAGTTATTTATCTAGCTTACTTAATAATATACTAGACTTATTAGTATCTATCTATATATACTTTAGTAAAGGGACTATAGTAAAGGAGAAGAGTTATTTCCTCTATTACTATAATACTATAGTAGAGATATCTAATAATAGGATTAGGCTAGTCCTTTATAGTCTAGGCCTCTATATAAAAGGTAGTAGTCTATTTTATACTAGTAATTTAGCTATATTAACTAGGTAACTCTAAATATTATTAGATATAATATTACTAGTAAGTATTTTATATAATAGCTAGATAGTAGACTAAATAGAGTATATAATAAAAACTAGTTAATAAATAATATTATTATTTTTTAGTATTAGCTAGCCAGTACTATATAACTAACTAGGTATATTTTTCTATAAGTTTAGAGTAGTAGTCTATTAAAAAAATAACTTTATATAGTTTTTATTTAATAGCTTATAAGTAAAAATATCTCTAGAGATAAAAAAACTTTAAGGACTACTATTTTTTATATTTATAATAGCCTTAAATATATTAGACTAGTATATATCTACTATATTTCTCTAGATATATAAAAGAATTTAGCTATATAAAAGGGCTATATATTAGGGTTATTTATTTATTCTAACTTATATATACTATAGTACTAGAAATTAAAAAAGGGACATGTTATATATAACTACTTTAGGCCTAGTATAAAAATAGCTTTTATTTCTAATTTTTATATACTATAATATTAGAAGTTAAAAAAGGGACACGTTATATATAATTACTTTAGGTCTAGTATAAAAATAGCTCCTATTTCTAACTTTTATATACTATAATACTAGAAATTAGAAAAGATATATAGTAGAGCTATAGAGTCTTACTACTATTTAGATATAACTAAAGACTACTATTTACTATTAGCTAAATACTATAGATACTAACTAGAATCTAGAATAGGATAAAATCTAAATCTATATTATCTATTTATCTAAATACTATATATTCTACTACTAAGAGTATAGGAAAAATATTAAAAACTTTAATATATACCTTTTATAAAAGTATAGTATACTAGTAAAAAAAAGAAAAAAATTTATTTAGAACTATATCTACCTCTAAATATAGAAGTCTTATAATATAAAACTATTATATCTAGACTAGCTATTTATTAGTATACTAGAGAAGCCTATTAATAGGCTATAATACTAGTAGTTTAACTATAGTTATTTTACCTATAATAAAAATATAATATAGAAGTACTATAAAATAGTATATAGACTATTATTTAAAACTAGCTCTAATATATTCTATTAGCTAGTTTTAATATAGTTTTTCTTTTTAGTATTAGATTAGTTATACTACTTTATTATCTAGGTACCTATTTAAGATAGTAGTATAGAGGTAATAAAAAAGGACTAGATAAAAATAGAAAAGCTACTTTAGTAGTTTATAACTAGATAGAAAGAGGAGGAGTAGTAAATATAGATTATAAATACTAAGATTATAAAAATTAATAAAACTAGCTAGTAAAAGTTTATAGAATAGTTAAAATATTTTATAAACTATAATTATATTTATCTTATTAATATAACTAAACTACTATACCGGGATAAACTAAAGCTTTAGAAAGCTATATAAGTAATAGAAAAACTAGTAAAGAAGAGTATTTAAGGGCTATTAACTCTACTATATAAGACTAGGTAATAGGTAAAAAGTATAAAGGTAAATAAAGTTAATTAGTAATTAATAGTCTAACTATAGAATTCTAAGAGCTAAATATATTATACTAGATATATAGTTATATTTATCTACTATATACTATATATTATAACTAATAATAAAATAAATAGTATTAACTAAAAAAGCGAGACTATAAAAAGTAATAATAGTAGTAGTAATAGTAGTAATAATAATAGTAATAATAATAATAATAGTAAAAGTAGTAGTTATATTACTAGAATTAATTCTATAAAGAATATATAGGAGATATTCCTATAATAGGGGAACTAAAAGGTACTAGTTTCTATACTCTAGAATACTCTAAATAGTAATAATAAAGCTATATATATAAGTTATTTATATATAATACTTAGTATATTTATCTTTATATTCTATACTAGTAATTTATTTAAGTATATACCTATATACTTTACTATTATACTTAGATTTAATATAAAGATATACTATTTATATATAGTAAAGAATTATTTATATTTTATAACTAGCTTTATATACTATATCTAAATAATTAGTATTAAGTATTATCTACTATATATATAATAGGAGGGGTAAGGTATAATAGAGTATAAGTATTATCTAAAAAAAAGAAAATAGTTTCTAGTAAATAAATTATTTAGCCTAATAAGCTAGCTACTTAGTCTATTAGTCTATAGTAAATTTATTATAATAAATATAGATAATATAGGTAATACCTTCTAATTAAAGAATAAAAAGGTATTCTACCTTTATAATAAATTTATTATAATATATAACTTCTAGATAATAATCTAAGAACTTCTTATAGAGATAAAAAATTATTTCTAAAGTAAGCTAATATAGATTTATAGCCCTATCTAGTACTTTTCTATTTAGTTTAATTTTATTAAAAATAATATTATATATATATAGTAAGGTATATCCTTTATTATATATAATAATAATAATCTAGAGAATAGACTATAATAGATACTAGAATAGATAATATAAAATAGATATAGTTAAAAGCTCTATAACTAGAATTAGATAGAATAGAATACTATATATATAAGAAAGTACCTATAGTAGGTTTAGTATTTTAAGAAACTACTATTTATAAATATTTATATTAAGTAGGGCTAGTCTAGTTAGGGTATAGAGATTATAATAATATAGTTTTATAATAAAATATTATAAAACTAGAATATTTTTATTCTAGATAGATAGGTTATAATAGTAGTATACTACTATAAGTTATAATTATAATAGGATAAGCCTAAAATTATTTTATAATTCCTATTTACTTATCTATTATAGATACTTATTATATATCTAGCCTATATATAGCTACTTAAGGAGTTTCTTACTATAAATATTCTAGATAGTAGCTTTACTAACTATCTATAGACTAATAAGTAGAGTATATAAAATATTAAGTATTTAATATAAGTATTAAAGTATAAAATAAATAAGTATTTAGGGATAAAGTTAACTATACTAGACTATTAATATATAGTAATTAATATTAGATACGAGATAGTTAGAGAGGTATTTAGGTAAAACTATTAGAATAAGGTAGATAAGGTTAAAGAGGTAAAGGTAAATAAGAATAGTAAAAATATACTAGAGTTATAGAATATATAAATAATAGTAATAGGTCTAGAAAACTATAGTATACTAATTAATATTATAAAGTATTTTAGTAATTACTTAATTAAAATATTTTAGCTACTAAGTAAATACTAATATTAATTTCTAAATATAAATAGATATAAAGTAAAATTTATTACTATTACTATTACTATTATATTTAATACTACTAGAAAATAATTATATAAAGATAATAATAGTAGTAATAAAAATATAGTTCTACTATAGAGACCTAGTTTAAAATTAGTAGGTATTACTAAAAGTACTATCTCTAGAGTTATATAATAAGTACTTAATAGTTCTACTATTTCCTTTAAGTTAAATAAGTAGAGGTAGATACTATTTACTATAATAGATAGGTAGATACTACTAGTAGTTATATTTTCTATAGATAAAAGTAAAAGTTTATTATTTATAACCCTAGCCTATTTAGAAAATTCTAGTATTATAATAATAATAATACTATTCTATATATTAATTATAAATCTTATAACCTATATATATAATCGTGGTATTAACTATTTAGAGTAATAGTATAATAAAATAAATCTAGTACTAGTAGTTTTTATTAGTACTAATATTACTAGTAGGGTAGGTTTTATAAAATATACTAGTATACTAGATAATAAAAAGTAGCTATAGTAAATAATAATTAATAAGTACTACCTTATTATTATATTAAGTAATTAGTAGTCTAAGCTAGTTAGATTAAAAATACTATAATTACTATTATATCCCCTTATACTACTTACTACTATACTTTTACTAGTACTAGAAAGGGTACTAAATAGTATTATACTAATTCTAGCTACTATCTATATTTATAGTAATACTATAAGGTCTATTATTTAATACTATATATTTTACTATATATCTAATAAGATAATATATAAGGTAGTTACTATATACTAGTAATAATATAAAATTATATAGGATAATAAAAAGAATATAGTTTACTACTATAATAGAGTAGTATATAATAAGCTAATAATAATATTAGACTATTTATTCTACTATACTAATATAGTTAACTAGATAGAATTACTAGAGGTATAGTTATATAATAGGGGGTTTATTATAGCTACCTCTATACTAGGTATTAGGGTTAACTTTTCTAGTATTATATTTATTCTATATATAGGTATACTATAGAGTATAATTAATTACTACTAGAAGAGTAAATATACTAGATATATTAGTAAAGTAGCCAACTTAGTAATTATTATAGAGTAGGGTAAGGTAAAGAGATAATTATAATATAGTAGAAATATAATAGATATATATATAATAGGTATATTTATTAAAAGTAGTATATACTAATATAATAAGATAAATAAATATATAAATAGAATAAAAATTATATATAATAATATTAATTTAGCTAGATATAATTAATATAGTAAGGGATAGTTTAATTAGTAGTAATTATAGTTATATATAGTAAGTAAATAGTAAATAGTAGAGAAAAGGATAAATAAATTATATATTAATTATATTATCTATTAGATACTAGAAAAGAAGGGCTAGTAGGTATATAGAATAATACTATATATAGTATAGTATTTATTAAATAAAAGTAATATAAATAGATTCTAGATTAGAGTATATAATACTAGTAACTATTATAGTTACTAAAAATACTAAATAAATTAGAAATAATATATAATAGAGTAGAGTATAGTAAATATATATTAATAGCTAAATATAATAATTTCTATAATAAGGACTATATTAGAAATAATAAAGGGGCTAGAGGTAATCTAGTAATATAGGTTTAAGGGGTAATATAGGCTTAAGGGTAAAGATCTCGATTATTAACTATACTAGACCTGGCTTAGGTAGTAATATTCTAAGTATATCTAGAATAAGTTTCTAAGTAATATTATAGTAGTTATAATTTATATTCTTAAATAATTTAAGAAAAAGGACTTACTTATATAGCTATATATCTAGCCTCTACTACTCTATAGCTAACTATATTATAGAAATAAAATATAACTATTAAATTATAGCTCTAAAAGAATATTTCTTTCCCCTTTCTTTTATATATAACGCGTGGTAAATATTATAAAAATAACTAAACTAAATTAGAACTAGTATAGGTAGTTAACTAATTAAATAGTATATAGGTAATCTATCTACTATATAATTAGCTAATATTAATACTAGTATTTATAGCTAATAGCCTAAAAACTCTTAGAGATATATTAGATATATAAAAGTATATTACTAATATAGGGGAGCCCTTATAGATTACCTCTAATAGGCCTAGAATAGCTTTTTATTTAATATACTAGCCTAAGATAACTTTTTACTTAGTATACTAGTCTAAAATAGCTTTTTATTTAGTATACTAATTTAGAATAACTTTTTATTTAGTATACTAGCCAAGACTAGAAGGCTTTTAAATAGACTTATAGTAGGTTATAATAGAGGCCTAGTATTCCCCTATTTATTAATTTAAATTATATCTATACCTATAGGCGTCCCCCCTATTTATTAACTCGAGGTATATTATAAAATAATTATTATCTAAAATATAATATTTATATTATAATAAATATATATTATACTTCCTTTTATCTTTAAATACTAACTACTATAGTTAGATAACCCTATCTATAATTTTAATATAAGTTTTAATAGTAAATATTATAAAAATTAAAATAGTTATACTCTTACCTACTATAGAAATTAATAATTAAATTAACCTTTCTTTATATTTCGATTTCTTTTAGTATTTAATAATATACCCTTAGTATTATTAGTAATATATTTTATATTTTAGTTATTATAGAAATAGCTCTATTATTATAAATATTACTAGTTTAATTTATATAGAATTTAAGTAAGGTAGTTAAGAGAGTAGGTTAAAATTAGTAACTCTAATTTAGTTTAGATTATAATAGGTAAATAGGCCTAAGATTTACTTAGACTATATAAAAGAATTTTAAAAAGTCGGGCTATAATATTATTTATATATAAATAGAAACTACCCTAGACTATTATAATAATATACTCTAAAAGTAGTCTAGTAATATTTTAATATTATAATATTAATTCTCCCTTAGTTTTAGCTACTTATAGAGGTATTACCCTAGTAAATTAAAGTACTTATAATTAGAATAGCTAAAGAGGTATCTATTCTTAGTACTATTAGTATATAGATATTAATAAAATATATACCTAAATATATTTAATATTAAATTTTATTTTACCTTAATTTTATATTTATTATAAGCTAATATACTCTAGATATAAAATAAAAGAGTAGTTAATTCTAGTTAAAATATAATATTTTTTATTAGATAAGGAAGGTAATAGAGTTAGCCCTAGTATTACTAGCCCTAGTATTACTAGTAATCTAGAACTATATACCTTTCTAGATAAACTTAAATAGAATTTATTTAAATAGCCTTAAACTAATTTCTATATATTTATATACTAGTAATACTACTACTATTTTTTTTATAATTAGTAATAATATCTTTATTTTAAATATTTAATATTAGTAGTAGTAAAATATTTACTAGTAACTCTATTACTATTATCCCCTTTATAGCCCTTTTTACTAGACTATAATTTATTATTTACTAGTCTATTTCTCTAGTATTATATATTTATAATTTATAATATACTAATATTATAGGGTTACTTAATTATAAAAAGGCCTTATTATAGGGTATATAATATATTAGGTACTAGAATAAAAAAACTAGTAGGTATATAAAATAATACTCTATATAATATAACCTATAATAATATATAATACTAGAAGTTACTATAGCTACTAAAGATATTAGATAAATTAGAAATAATATATAATAGAGTAGAATATAGTAAATATATACTAGTAACTAAATATAGTAATTTTAGTAATAAGGGCTAGTATTATAGAAGGGTAGGAGGTAATCTAGTAGTATAAATACCTAGATATACTAGATTTAACTTAGAAAGAGATATTTATAGTAGGTATAGAGTAAGTTTATAAGTAATACTATAGCTATTATAATTTAGATAATATAGAAGTTTTAGAATATAGAGAATATTTAAAGGTAAATATAAAGGAATTAAATTATATAATTAAAAAGAGATAAGAATAGTATTAGAAAGCTAATATTAATATTTAGGTCTTTAAGTAATATTAGTAAATTATAGCCACTAAAATAGTATATAAAATAAATATAAAATAATAGAAATAATATAATAGATATATTTATATAATAAAGTTATATTCTAGTAAAAATAAAAGTTAAATAATATAAGTAATATAAAACTAAACTATTTTATTTCTCTCTCTATCTTTAGTTTTTTAGAATTTATATTTATACCCTACCCTTATTATTAGTATCTAGGGGCTAGGGTAGGCTCCTATTATACGTTTTCTTAGCCTATTATATACTCTACCCTATATACTCCTATATCCCTATATATACCTTTAGAGGTTTCTAGTATTATACTTTCTTTACTACCTTAAGTAGTTTAACTAGCCTACTAATATTAGTATTACTCTAAATTATATCTATTTATAATAGCTATATTTACTACTTTATCTCCTTTATATAGAAGTCTAAATTATATATAAAAATCTATTTATTATACCTCTTAACTATAGCTATTATATACTAGTTAGTTACTAGACTATAAAACTATTCTAATATATTAATTATATTTAATATAACTAGACTAATAAAACTCTAAATCTATATCTTTTAGAAATTAAAAAATATTATATTTTTATACTTAAACTATTTATCCTTCTCCTTTTTATCCTTATATATAAGTACCTGGCTAATAAGTTTAATAGATATACTAGAGTCTTTAATAATATATATTTATATCTAGTCTATTATATTATTATAGCTAGTATTTAGATTAAAGTAGAAATAGAGGGAAAGTATAGTACTATACTTAACCTTAAAGGCCTAGATAGAAGGTTAAAATAGGGATAATTATTATATAGTAGGCTTATTAAATAGAATACGAGATAGTATATATAATAGGCTTATAATACTTAATATTAAGGCTATAGTAATATAGTATTAGTAATTATATTAGAATAGTAAAGTATATAGTTTTAGAAAAGGTTTACCTTATAGAATATATATATTAGGTAGAGGAAATAGCTAGAGGGTAAATAGTTCTAGTTATATATAAATAGGGTATTTATAGTATAAAATTATAGTAGATATATATTATATATAAAGCTATAGCCTATACTAGTAAAAAATTTCTAGGGGTAAAATATAAAAAGTAATATAGTATAAAAAAAGGGTATAGAATAGATAAATAATAGTATATAAATAAATATAATATTATATAAATAAAAAATTAGAGTAAATAGAATATAGTATTAGAAAGTATAAAACTATATCTCTTTACTATAGAAATAAAAGAGGATTCTAACTACTAATACTATATAAAAATTATTTTTAAAATATAGATATAATAGAATATAAAGTATATATAAAGGGTATAAAAATAGTTAGTAATAGTCTATAAATAAATACTAGATAATATAAAATAGATATATTAATAGAGAATAATATATTAATAATAATATATTAATAATAGTATAATATAAAATAATATATTAATAATAGTATATTAATAGTAATATAATATAAAGTAATATATTAATAGTAATATAATAATAGTAGTATAATATAAAATAGTATAATATAAAATAGATATATTAATAATAATATATTAATAGTAATATAATATAAAATAGATATATTAATAATAATATAATATAAAATAGGTATATTAATAATAGAATAATATAAAGGATAGATATAATATAGAATAAATAAGTAAAAATAGATATTATATAAAATTATATAATTAGAGAGTAGTAATACTAATATATAACTATATAGCTTAATATTAATATAGAAATATACTCCTTTCTAATATTTTCCTTTCTTTACTATTTTTTATTATTTTACTTTTCTATTTTTATATACTTAACTAATATCTCTATTTCTTATTTATCTATAATAGCCCTATCTATTATAATTAAACTTTTTAATAAAAATATAGAGATTATTATTTCCTTTAATATCTAACTTAAGGCTAGTAGTAATATTACTAAAATAGTAAAATATATTCTAATCTCCTCTATATTATAATATTATCTATTATTAATATTTTTATTATAGACTAATTTAGTAATACTAGAGCTTAATAAACTATATAGCTAATATAGCCTACTTAATAGTATTTTTATAATTAAGAATAAAACTTACCTATATTTATTTTTATTTATAGGTCTATTTCTACTAGGCCTTATTCTAATTATTAATACTAATCTAATCTATAATATCTAGAATATTTTTTTTTTAATAGATTTAGTAGTAATAATACTAAATACTAAATAATACTAGTAAGTATATTAGATAAGTTCTAAATTAAAAATAATACTAAAATTATTTTTATTTTAATTATATAGCTTATATCTATTAGTAGGAGTAGGTAATAGTATATAGTTTAAATAACTAATTTTATAAATATTATAAACTAGAATAGGGTACTTATAGATAAAAATACTATAGTAAAATTCTAGATAGTCTACTATATACTTATAAAAGAAGTCTAAATTTTTATATAAATAATAATTTAATTTCTTTATTTTTAATACTTTTATATATAGTTTATATATATAAGACTATTCCTTTTATTATAACTATTATATTAGGCCCTATATCTAAACTATTAAATATACTAGCTAAAATTTATTTTTATTTAGTAAGTCTTATTATAATAAAAGGTATATAGGGGTAAGTAGCTATATAAATAAAAGCTATTTATAAATCCTAGCTCTAGTATTTTACTTTATTTATTATATACTAATATAAAAAGAAATTTTAATACTAATTTTATTTTAATTTTCTATATTTCTATATTAAGTACTATTAACTCTATATAATACTAAACCCTTTTACCTTTTATTTTAACTCTTACTCCTACTTATATTCTTACTCTAGTACCTCTAACCCCTATATATTTATTATTTTAATACTAATCTTATTATATAGCCTATTATTATTACTATTTTAGTTTTTTAACTTTTAGTATATTATAGCCCTATCTATATTCTATAACTAGATATTATCTACTTATATAGTACTATATTTAGTATAATTACTCTATCCCTATACTAGCTATACTATAATACTATTATAATAACTCTAAAAACTATAAGCTCTATATTAATCTATTTAAATTACTTAATATACTAGCTAGCTATATTATTAATATATATAGGCTAGTAAATATTAATTTTAATTATTTACTTATTAGCTACCTCTATATCTATCCTAGTAACTAGTATATAAATATTAATACCCTATTTTATAATATTAAGGTCTAGACTAAGTATATTAGGTTATAGGATATATACTATATATCCTATAAAAAGTAGTACGTGTATAAAGTAGTAATACCTAATATCCTATTAACTAATATTTAGTATTCTATTAACTAATACTAATTATCCTACCTATTAACTAATACCGATTATCCTATTAACTAATACTTAATATCCTATTAACTAATACTAATTATTCTATTAATTAACACTCGATATCCTATTAACTAATACTAATTATTC